>APFE030316932.1:14576-128386 GCA_000404065.3 Pinus taeda | reverse complement strand
CATAAGATCATCATTGGAATTTACTTTGTTGAAATATCTTGGAAGATTTCAAATTGTCTCAAGCAATTGTCATTGTCATTCCATATTAAATCATTGAGGTGGATAAGTGCTCTAAATTGTTATCATTCACATTGGTTAAGATCTTGTGGAGGACGGTTTTATTTTGAGCATTTGGGATCTCTTGTTGGCACTTGATAAACTTGGCACATTTTCTTGTGGTTAAGATTGTGTTTCATTAACAAGTACTTGTCGATATAATTTGAGATTGAATCATAACTAAGTACTTCAACAACTTAAACAGTCTTACCTTAAGAAACACTCAATCTATCTTGCATTGCATTCTAAGTTTAGTTGCACTAATAACTTACCTCCAAGCATAAGCTTGGTTGATAGACATTTAGGGCCACCCTTTCTCAATTTAACTTGAGGAACTTAGACTCTCTTTAGTGGTTAACACAGTGACCTTGCAGTCATCAGATCCATAGTCTCTGCAGCGACAGAGGCATCGGGTGGTTGGAATACAAGGGAGGTATCGTTAATTAAGTCTTTGCTCGCTTCCCATTAGCTTCCACCCCACAACCTACTCTAGAGATTAGTTCCAAAACAATTAAGAGGGAGGTTATATTTAGAATAAGAATTTAACTTAAAATCAACCAAGATTTTGCATTTCACCTAGCTTGTAGGATTTGCACTTCATCTAGGATAGTCATTCATCCAAGTAACAATTGTCCATCCAGTTACTTAGCATTTAATTGATAATAAGCAAGAGGTTGAATCCATAAGGCACTGGTCTCACAATTAAATTTAATATAATATTTAAATATTGCTATAATTAACCAAGTAGCTAGGCCACTCAATCGTGCCTCCCGGACTTGTTGGTTGCCCTCAAAACCCACTTTTCCTAAGTTTAGTGGAAAATCTGGTAATAATTTAACCATAAATAAATTAAATGGAGAGAAATATATAGCTCCATGTGACAAAATGATGTGGAAATAACTTGGAAATTATCTCAAATTAAAGGACAAGTTGAAGGATAATTTGGCACCTTGCATCATAAATACATGGCCCACTCAAGGAAATCGAATTTCTTGGCATTAATGCAGCAGTTGGTGACATGGAAAATCGAATTATTTGGGAGTTAATGCACATGTGCGATATTTGAAAGATTTTGGTTGAGATATTTTTGGGAGTTTGTCTCCACTTATGTTCCCTCTCCTTCACACTTAGCATTATCATGGCACATCGAAATTTCCTCAAGGAGGTACCACGCAATTCCCCAAGGGATCTATGTTGAGCTCATTGGAAGCATCTACACGAGGTGGCATCACATGGTTTGTTCTTGGAGTTTGACTTGAGTTAGCTCCTTGATTGGGTCACACTTAGATTTGTTGATTTTCACACTTGGAGAAATCGATTTTGCTTGAGGATTTCATGGTACCACATATGGAATTCGATTTGCATTGGTGTCTATTTCACCCCTCCACTTGGAATTCGATTTCCTTCTTGGGATTATCTCCATGGCCATTTGTCACTTGGTTTCTACATTGGGATTTGCTCCCATCTCTCTATATAATAGAGCTTTGAGCTCTCATTTTGTACCTTTTCTACTAGTTATTGTGCTTGCAAAAACGCTGCTATTTTGTACACTTTTCAAGAGCTCTAATAAAAAAACTTTGGGGGTCCATTCATGGGTGTTCTTCCTTTGGAGCATGGTGCATTGTGAGCTATTCGTATAATCTTTTCTATGCTTTGAATTATTTCATTTTCCATATATTTTTGTAAATTTGTTAGTTTAAAGTTATCCTATGTTAGCATTTGATTTGAGAATAGACTCTAGATGTTGAAAGTTCTAGCTTATTTTCAAATAGATTTCTACAAGTTTCAATTCATTGTTTGCTTGTCTAAATCTACATGGACTAATGATTGATTTGAGTATTGTAGAAGAATTTTTGTTGGATCAAGCGTAAGAAGAAGTCTTCGAGAGACCAACCCACTCTTGAAGTACCTTCAAAAAAACTTCCATCTGTTATTTGAATTTTCATAGTTTATCTTACGAAAAATGTCTTGCTAGGATTCGTTTGGAAATAATTTGTATGCATGCAATCAAATTTTAAATTTTAAATCTTTTAAATAGTGTTTCATTGATTTACATTAATCATTTGAGAGTTTTTCTAAGCTAAACCAAGTGATGGGGCTCACTCCCATCACTTGATTTGGTTTCTTATATATTATTTACATTTTAGTTAGTTGTTTTGTATTCTCTCTACACTAATTTGTCTCTTTATTGTTGCAGCCCCTAGGTGGAGTGTTGGTGATAAGAGCATCAAAGAAAGATCATATCAACTCTAACCATTTACTTGTAGGACCTCTCAACCCCTTTCGAAGTTGACTTTTTTAGGAAGCTGTGGACAAAGAAGAGGGCTGCTATTTGGCATTTGAGGAGGATTGGCTCCTTGTCTTGTGAAACATTTCTTTCACCATTAGAGGCAAAGCTTTTGGGACATCAAGAGACACTTAACTTTTTCAATCTTGGGAACCTTCTCATTGTACATACCTCATTTTCTGAATTTGACTTTCAAGAAGGAAATCTAGAGCTTGAGAAGCCTCATACATTGTAAAGATTTCCCTTGAAGTTTTACTTGAGACCTCTTGTAAGGTTCCTCATCTTGTAGAATCTAATAAAAGCTTAGTTTTTCTTGTGGGAGCTTGGGTTTTCACCCAAGACATTATTTTCTCCTTATTCAAAAGGAGGAACATGTGGGTGGTTTGATCTTGCAATTGCTTCTTAGTTTTTTCATGTTGCATGTCTTAAAATTAACACAATCTCAGCTTCACAATCTAATTTTCTAAATTTGTTTTCTCTACTTATTTCCATCTTATGCTTTGCCACTTCAAGTTTTGTTTTAAAATACAATTTTGAATTTTACTTTTGGAGCAATTTATTTTATTTTATGAAAAACATATCATTTCAAGTAGCAAATTTGATTAGCAATTTGCTTCATGTTGGCCTCACAATAGGCTCATTGTTTACATGCTCATTAATTTTTAAGTTAATTGTTCATTTTGCAAGCATATAAATTGAAAGTTTAATTTCATTGTTTTAGTTGGTTATTGATTTATCATTTGTCAAAGCAATTACTTTGAGCAATTTACAATATTATATGTTTATGAAGCTTATGTATCTTGCATTATTGTGAGCAACTATCTAAGTTATCTTGTTGAGCATATTTCCATTATTTGAAGCATTTCCATTTTTTGCAAAGAATTTGTAATCCTACTTGGATAGCATATTAGACATTTTAAAATAGTTGCATTTTAACTAAATTTACTTCCAAGAATAAGCTTGGTTGAAAGATATTTCTTAGGGACCCCTTTCTTTCATCAACTTGAGGGACATAGACCCTCTTATGTGGTTAACATGGTGACCTTGCAGTTGTCAAAGCCACAGAGTTTGCAGTGTCGAAGGCATCGAGTATGTTGGGTAATCCAAGGAACTAGGAAGGCATTGTTAATATAGCCTTCATTGTCTTTCTTTGGACCCCTTCCACAGCTCACATAAAAGACTTGTTTCAAAACAATCGAAAGAAAAGTCACATCTACATTAGGAATTTAGATTAACATCTACCAAGATAATTGCATTCAATCTTAGTTTAAGTGCATTTCATACTAACACATCTTGCTATTTTACTTCCAAATTATTTTATGTACTTGTCATTGATGCAAATATCTTGAGTTTATTATCTTATTTAGGCAAGTATCATCTTGTTTCACTTTTGCAAGTAAAGTTTAATTTTTCCTTTGCAAGTCACACTATATTGCTTCCATATATGCTTGGGATTTGAGAATGAATTTATATTTTGAGAGCATTTCTTGAAAGAAAATTTTATATCTTGCATATGATATCATATCTTTCTAACATATTTTGTTTGTTTGATGATTATATATTTCATTTCATATTGTTCATCATATTTGCTCATAATTTTAGAAGTAATCCAATTCACTAGAGACCTCACACCCTTTTAATTTAGTTTTTCATTTAGGGACCACCCCCCTTATGAAAATTCCTACATTGAAATCCTATTACAGTAACTAGTATTATTTATCCTAATTGTTAATTAATTTAACATTTTATTTGCTACAACAAATATCGAAACAAACACACTACAACCTTCACAAATAAAATTCTATGGAAAAATAAAAAGCTAAATGCTGAGAAATGCTAGTACACACAAAATATAACACAATTATTTTTTGATAGAAGTCCCCGGAAAAAACCCAACTTGGGAAAACCAGTGCTGCAACTGAGGATTTTATTATTATGCTAGCCTCTCTACAAATGCACTCACTGGATCTGGAATACTTCCTCCAGCCTCATTGTCTCTACCCCTCACACACTGCTTCGATCTCTCACTCTCTCCACCAACTAACTGTTGCTACTCTGAAAATCAATCTGCCAAACAATCGAACTGCTCAAGTGTCATCTCCATCACCACATCGACCTCCTCTTATAATCCATTATTGGAGCACCAATGGCCAAGATTAAAACATAATCGATGGCTAGGATCATCTTTGGATCAATTCGTGTGAGTTTCTATACTATTCTCACCTTATCCCAATTAATCCTGATTAATTTCCCTAAGTTTAGACTTAAGAAATATTTTTAAAATGATTAATAATCTAATTGAGACACTTCTAGGCGGAATTTCTAGAAACAATTTCTGGGTTTTGGAGATCTCATGTATGCTAGCCTCTCCACCAAATTTCATGTCTAGAATACATCTGATGCTACAGAAACTAACACTCCCTCTTAGCGAGGAACATGTTTTAGTGATGCCTTCTCTACCACAACACGTTGTCTTTACATCATCCCCTGTCACGCTGATGATGTCTGGCCATAATGCCCACCAACCACTACACAACTCTGATATACGCTGCATCTGTGTTGTTGTTGACGCTGCCATACTATTGCCAACATTGCATCTGCACTGAAACTCCCTCTCATCTGTTGTTGCTGCAACTGCAACATCTGCAACTGAAAAGCATCCAAAATACTGAATTAATTGTGTTTAGTATGATGCATCTGTCTCCCGAGTCTCTGATTTTTATTAGCATCTGCACTGTCACAGAAGGATCTGCATTGCTGCCAACTCTGCACTGAGCCACCTGCTCTGCTGTTAACACTCCACTGCACTCCTCAACATCTAACTGCTATTAGACTCTGCAATTGTCACTCGGTCTCTAATTGCATTAACTGTCATTGATACATCCTGCTACTATATACTGTGGGCCCCCATCGCTAGGTAAATTATCCATGAGGTGGACTCCTCAAGGACATTGCCCAATCTCTGTAACTCTTTGGGGCTACAACACCAAATCTCCCCACCTCACTCCTGGAGGTATATCTGCAAACATTGCAAAGTCTTCCTCCAACCTAGAGGAAAACCTGTCGATCTCTGCAAAAGCTGCCTACTGGTCCTGCTTCTCCTCCTTGTCCTTCTTCCTAAGAGGACACTGGGTACTGTAGTGACCAAGCACACCACACCTGAAGCACTTGACCTTTGACAAGCCTTTTTTCTTCTTTCTCTGCTCCCCTTGCCCCTGACTGGGACCCTTATATGTGAGGGCCACATTCTCCTCCTTCACTGTCTTCGGTCTGTTGCCACTGATGGAGCTCTTTAACAAAGCTCGACTCAATTCCTCTTGCTACAAGTCAGCCCACATCCTTGTTGAAATATGTGACTAGGTTCGGTCTTCATAAATGTATTTGAGTCACAATGAAATGTACTTATTAAAAGAATGAAGAAAATAATTTTATTATTATTATTATGACTTATTAAACATGGGTTTCATGCTTGAGTCATCATGTTTTAGGTCAAAGTCCCCATTGAGGACTTCTAGGATTTATTCTGAGTCATTACAGTCATTATGCGTTAAAAGAGACCCTTCTTGACCTTTCGAATCATGTAAAAAGAATTATTTTTGAGTCAAAAATGAATTTAGTCTCCTCCACACCAAGTCGGCCTAAAGAAGGGGAATTCAACCTCACTAGAAGGCTATATTTACAAGGCAGTTCGAATTCAATTGGAGCAATTTCACTCTCTCACACATAGTTCAATATCTGAAGCTGGAAGTTGGGAAGTGCAAAGTTGGATAAGGCTGGAAGGAGAGCTAGAAAGGAGTGCGAGCTTTTGGAGGAACATAGAAGACACCAAGATCGAAATTTTAGGCCAACTCTCTCTCACTTTTGAGGTGTATCGAGGGAGATCGAAGTTTTCCTAGTCTAGTCGAAGTTGTTGTCGTTGTTTCTACTGGGTTGAAGTTGCTACTGCATATTGATGCTGCTAAGTCAAAGTTGCTTTTGAAGGGTTATAATCTGCAAGAAGGATTGAGGGATGACTTGGTGTGGAGGAATTCTTTGTCTAGATCAAAGAGTCTTGGATTATCTCGAGAAACTATTGAAGGAAGAATTGTTCACTAGGTTTTCCCCTAGATAGGGGTTTTTCCCTGGCTGTCCGCCTACGTCTATTGTCCTTGTGTTATTGTTTTGGTAATTGCTTGATGAACTAAAAGATAAAAGACTCACAAGTAATTATCTATATAAGAAAATATTTCTGCTTTTTGAATTTTGTAACACGGTATCAGAGCGAAGGTGAAAGAGAAAAAATGCAATTTTGAGTATCTACTGGAAGGAATCTAAAGGATTGATCAAGGGATCATATAAGGAGCTATTATAAGAAGAAGAAGCTCACTATCTTCAAGGACAATGCCTAACACAATAAAGAGTGAGAACAAATTGGAAGGAGCATCAAACTACAGATCTTGGAAGAAGAGAATTGACCTCATTCTTGAAAAGAACAAGTTCTTGGATTTGGTCAAAGGAAAGGTGAAGAGACATGCCGAAGAATTAAGTGATGCAGACAAGGTGAAGTATAGAGAGTCAGAGATATTGGCTATGACACTGATGGTATAAAGCATAAAGGACAATCTAGTCCCATACATTTCCACTATAGACCATGCTTAAGAAATGTATGAAACTTGGTCAAAATTATTCACTATCAAGAACATCAATCAAGTAGCAAGTTTGAAGAATGAGTTAAGGACTACAAAAATGACAAAGGGTCATATTGTAGCTTTCTTATTTGTGAGGATATCTAGAATTAGAGATGAACTTCAAGCCATAGATGAAATTGTACCGAAAGATGAGCTAGTAATCACTGCATTATTGGGATTACCACCTACTTGGAGTTCTTTTGCTTCAGGTCTCAACAGTTGGAAAGAAACTCCTACCTTTAAGCAATTATGGAATGTTTGCACCCAAGAAGAGATGAGAATCTGATTAGTATACAACAATGAAGAATAAAAGGTTTCAAATGCATACTCCGCTTCTCACAAGAAAGGACACTCCAAAAAGTCAAGAGAGCCAAGAAAGAAGGTCGATATGTCTAAGATAGAATGCTACCAATGTCACAAAATGGGTCACTATAGAAGTGACTATCCCGGCAATCCGAAGAACAAGAAAAGAAGTAAAGGCCAAGCCAGTGTTGCTGAAGACAAATCTCCAAAGAAAAATAAGCCCGAAGAACTGGATATAAGGGACTTACACTACTAAGTCCTTTGATCTAAGCTTTAGTTATTTCATTTTGATTTTTAGTATTTGTAGGTTTAACATATTTTGGAAAAACATTTTTATTTGTTCTTAAGGTTATAGGTATCCCTCAAGCTTGGAGGGAGCCCTCAGCAACCTCCAAAGATAAGTATCTTATTACCTTTTTTTCATTTTTAGTTTTCCTTACCTAGTTTTGTTTGCATTAAATACTAATCACATTTCTACTCATATTTTCCTTGTTTAGGAAAAACTTGCTGAAGACTCAAGGAAGAAGGCCTCACAAGACAAAGCATTGGAATTACAAGGTTGTTAAAAAACAAGAGGTATGTTTTGAACTACAAGTTTTTGCTCTCTTCACGATATTCATACTTGATAAACTATTACTAACATCATTGTGTCTAGATTTCTTGAATCTTAAAGATTCTTGATTGGGTGATTCATCATTAGATAAATCTACCCTCTTCATATCGTTGATTACTCTTGTGGAACCCTAGAAAGGTTCTTTGTGAAAAACCCTAACTTAAGGGTATGTCAATGATAATGTGTGGAACCCTAGCCTACTTAGGGTTCTTGTTGAAGTCAAAGAAATTGTTTGATGCTTTGATGATGTCATGTTTGGGGTTTTTGTATGATTATGGAAACCATAACTTGTTAGGGTTGAATGGCAATGTCTGAAATCCCAAACCTTTGAAGTATTGGTAAATTAGGGTTTGCTATGTTTTTGTATTGAAACCCTAGACCATTAGGGTTTGGTAGGGTGTATAAGCAAAACCCTTATAATGTCCTAGAAATGAAATCCTTGGCATGTGTGTGTTTGTCCGATCAAACCCTAGTCTAATCAAGTTTGTTATATGTCTAACTTTTATTGATATTTGTGTTTTTGGGTTTGACTAACACATGTTATGATATGCTTGTGCAAGATGATGTAATCCTAGATGTATGAGTTGACCTAATTGTTGATGGTATGAGTCCTAGGGTTTGGAACTAAGCCCTAGTCGATGTTTGATTCTCTAAGATGATTGTATTTGTGAATTCTAGGGTTTTGTAACTAAACCTTAGTAGAATTTAAAATCTTTGATATATGATGACAGTTTGATATTCTGGGATTTATGAAAAGTTGATAAAAATTTGAATTTGTATTGTGGAGGTCGAGATTTAGTAAAATCTAGGGTTTACAACAAACCCTAGTGAAAGCTAGTCATGTTATTTTGAATTGAGTTGTGGTTGGCTCCTATATGAAATCTAGGGTTTTGCACTAAATCCTAGTAGAAAGTCTAACATATGAATTCTTAAAGTTGTTAGATGCATTGTAGATCTATATTTATTTGAATTGCTTCTAGGGTTTGAAATATTTTGTAGTAGTGTATGTCATACCTTTGGGAGAAATATTGAAACCCTAGATATAATGAAGGTTGTTATGTACAGAATGCTCAAAGTCTTGATGATATAGTCTAGGGTTTAGACAAAAACCTTAGCAAGAAGTTGGAGTATAACTCTTGTTTGTAACTAAGTTTGGTATTTGATGTCTAAAGTTGAATGCTTCCATGATTTTGATATGGTTAACTTCATGCTTCTATAGATTTGGTTGCACTTGTTATCTAAGTTGTGCATGTACATAATCTTCAAAATGGTGAAGTTATTCACTAATAAGCATGATGAAGAAATTTACATGATGGTCACTCTAATGAAAAGAATCGACATTGTTGACCACCACATGCCAACGACCCATAGCAGTACACCCACTTTTTTCGCAAAAGGGATAGAACTTGATCGATGTGTCTGTGTCATCTAGCTATCATCATCAACCTAATCATCATGTTATAATGTAAACCCATTCTACATGTATATGATGTAAAAAGTCTCAGTAGAACCATGTCATGAATGTAACAACCGACGTAAACTTATCTTTCTAGTGACAATCTCCATTCTGGGATGTTTCTTGTCTCAACGATCCATTTTTACTCCAAAGCTAAAATGGATTTTGTCACTAGGATCTTAGGCGAGTCCTAGTGTTCTAGATCGAATCTATATAAAAGTAATTTGAGAATAATCCTAGCTATTTGGTTCGGTTATTTTATTACAAATTGCTTGGTCTGCTGAATTATATTTGTGCCGCAGAAATAGGTAGTCAATGAGGGTCTATTACAAATGAGTTTTCCCCTTATGATGTAAAAAATATGAAAATCATAATGTAAAGTGTCAAGAGGGTTGAAAAAATAATTTATCCCCTCATAAGTTAATTAATTAAATTTTTTGGCCAAAAATTAATTAAAATCCTAAGCCAGAAATTTAATTAATTCTAAGTCCTAGGTAAATTTAAATTCTCCAAAGGCAAAATTCGTCAGTCCTAAAAAATTAAATACACGAAGGGTTTTGAGTTAGTACCTCCTTTAAATTTTAAAAATTTAATTTTTTGTGTGGAAAATTGATAGATTTGGCTGTTGAGAGCCTTAGGTTATGAGATCTGGGAGCAGCGTTGGACTCAAACTCCTCAGATCTGATAGATCTACAATTTTTGTGCATAGATCTGTAATTTTTTTATTTTGGTTTTCTGACTTGGGTTTCTGGGGTTTTATTTATTTTTGTATATCTGGGTTCTTGGTTGTTTTTTTTATTTTCTTTTTTATAGGTAAGGGTGCAAATTTGAAGGAGCGTTTTTTATTTGAAGCCAGATCTAGGCCCTGGAGGGTAAGATCTAGCCTCAATACCATTTTGTAGGGGCATTATTCAAAATTATTTTCAGTTTGAGGATCTCAGACTTTAGATCTGGGGTTTTTTTACAAGAGTTTCAACGACAAATTTTAAGCAGAAGAATATATCATTTTAATAAAAAAATTCTGGGAAATTTTCTTAGGTTTTTGGCTACCATTTGTCTCCTGTCTGCTGTCCTATTGAGCCTATCTCTTCTACTGCCGCATTTTCTCCTTTCTGGAAAAAAAATTATTCTCTCTGCCTACGTTTTTGGGTTTATTTCTTTCTCTGTCGCGTTTTTTTCGCTATTGCTCACATTTTTCGACTTTCCTTATGCTTTTCTCCTTGCTGCTCGACATCCCTGCCTGCAAAAAACGCGTCCCTTATTCCCTGCCAAATCGCAGCTCTGAAACCTCCTTTGTCTTTTCTTTTATGTTGCCCTCGCCCTAGCTGTCATCATCTTTGCTCGGACTCACATTTCTTTCTCCTCGGTCATCTCTCCTCTCCTTTGTCGCCATCGAGCTAGCTCTTGCCGCCACCGAGCTTCCCTATCCCTCATTTCCTCGAGCTCCCTAACCCGCAGTTCTTTCCTTCCTCATCTGTCGGCTTTATTCCCTTGCGTCCTTGTTGCTTGCATTCTCTTTTCTCTTCTACACTGCCTGCTTCTCCTATGTGTGAAAATTTCTAACCTGAAATTCCACTGCAGCAACTGATTTATTTCACCTACTTATTCTTCACAATAAGTTATTTACGAAATTCCTTCAACAAATATTAAAATAAAATCTACTGCAATTATCACATAATTACACAGAGAAAATACATACACAAGAACCAATCACATCAACACGGTTGTTTTTGGACAATTGTCCCCGAAAAAACCCAATGTGAGAAAACCGGTGCCACAGATGAGGATTTTATTAATCTTCAGCAACAATCGCTTTTACAAGGAATGATTTTACAGAGAACTTGAGAGAAAACACCTTATACTTTCCCCCAGGCACTTTCTGACACTTTGGAAACCCTTCTCCCACTTCTGCATCACCTCTGCGTCACTCAGCGTAGCTCTAAGAGCTACGTCTCCCCTGGACTGCATCTCCCTCAGCCATGTCTCTCAATGTCCCTGCGTCACCTCCTCATTCACTGACTACTGTTGATACCCTCCTCTTCCTCCACCCTGCAACTCTCCCTCTAAAATTGATCTTCTTCTCTTGAGAATCGATTTTCCTTGAGATACTAAGTATCTGCCAGTGTATGTCCAAATGATCCTCAAGTCTTCTCTTATACTTTTCTTGTTGATAAATCAACGGCCGAGATTAAGTCTCTAATCAATGGCTAAGATTAAAACAAACTTCATCCTCGTCTCTCAGAAGCTTCTCACCCTTATCTTTATTAATATCCATTAATATTTTTATTTTCCTGAGTTTAGACTTAGAAACCCATTAAAAATATTGATTATTTTAATAGCTCCTCATCCGGATGGAATTTCTCCAAACTATTTCTGAGCCTTGGAGATCTCATGTGCCTTAGCCTCTCCACCAAATTTCAAGGCTAGAGCACATCCAATACTACCAAAAATCAACACTATGTGTGCTACCTCCGCTCCTTCCTAACTCCATCTACCTGCAATAAACCCTCGTCTCCTTACCCTTGCCGTCGATGCTTTCTCTGCTGCCAAACCTGCAAGCAATCTATAAAAGTGATATCTCTTTGTTTTTGTTTTGCTTTGAATTTTTTTTAAGTTTAGGTTTTACTTTTTTATTTATGCTAGGTTAGTTTAGTTAGTTCCTTTTGATTTCATTTGATTTTTACTTTGGTTAACTTATCCATTTTTTATTTTAAATTTGATTTTTATTGTTTGTGTTTGTTTAGTTTAGGATTTGCGTTAGATTTATTTTATTTTGTATTTTGAATTTTAGATTGGTTTATTTTGATTTTGCTTTGATTTTATTTTATTTTTTGTTTTATATTTTTTCATTTTTATTTTTTGACTTTTGTTTTTTGATTTTTTTTTCATTTTTTTTCATTCGAAAAATTTTCAAGAAAAAATTTGGTGACTTTGATTGCGAATGAAATAAATCAAAACAAATTTAAGCTTCCGCATATAGAAAATTAACTATTTAAATTTAATTAAGTACTTTTGATTTTTACTTTCGGTCACATAAAAAATTTTCATTTGCCACATTAAACTTTGTTTCATAAAATTTAGCACATCGAATAATTTTTCCTAAGGAATAATTAAATTGTTAATCTAAAGTTTCTTCTTGGTATCTTTTTTGTGTTAATGGTAAAAAATCTAAAAGAAACTTTGTGGTATCAAACATTTTAATTCCTCTATAGTCAAACATTTAATTTCTAATCATATCTAAAGATTGACTATAGGAGAAAGATAATTTTTCTCTACATTTGGGTCATTAAAGAAAAATCATTTGAATTCTAGGATTGTGAATTGCTTAACATTTGAATTTCATGGTTCTTCATGGTATTTAGATCTTTTGGGAATGTAATTGCCATATTAATTTGCATGTTAAGATAAATGTTTCTTCTGAATAGCTTGATTGTGTTTCTTCAAGTAGGTTCGTGGTTAATTGAACATCTAAGGCACCGGTCTTCATTTCTTTCTTGTGGTTGTGTATTATTCGTCTCAATTAATCATTACTTGTCTCATTTTTATCAAGCTTTTCAGCCTTAAGCCTCCTAGAGCCTATGTTCCACAAGTTTCCTTCATTCATTTACCCCTAGGGACTACCCCCCTTGACTTGTCTAGGAGAGAGTAAGGATTAAAGTGAGCCTTTACTCTGAGCGGTCCTTGGACACTTTGTGTGACAACATTCTTGGCGCCATCGTCGGGGATAGATTTTTTTTGTCCTTGTTCCTCACGATATTTTTCTAATCATCTTATCTTTCCCGCCACTCATTATCCCGTCAAGCAACACAACATTTCTTGGCGTCATTTGATCTTTTCATCGCTTTATCTTTCGTCGTCTCATTAATTGTTTCATCTGCACGTTTAGCACCTAGACATTTTGATTAGTTTCTTGTTTGGGTGGCGACTCCACTTGTTCATCCACTATTTCTTAGACAAGAAACCTTCCCTAATATCCATTTGTTTCTCCTTGACTAACATTTCAGTTTTTTCCTTCTGGATCTTAGAGCTAGATTCTTGTTCAAGTGGCAACTCCACTTCTTTCATTTCTTACAAGAATTTCTACTAGAAGCTCACTTCTTGGGGATCTCTTGATTTTCTTGAACAGGGGTCTCTTTCTAGCATCCATTTGGTCCCTCATTATCCCTTTAAGCAAATCATCATGCATGACTGTTTGCCCCATGTCATTTTACTAGCTTTCTCCATGATATGTTGGAAGAGGCCATTCATAAATTGCCTTTGTTCTCGGGTGGTGATTCAGCCACTGCTAGAAAGAATCTCTCCAGGGTTACTCATATAATAATTAGATATTATCTTTCTTCACAATATAAACATGAAGATGTCAAGATGCTTCTATTTGCCTTTTCTTTACAGGGTGTTGCTTTGAAATGGTTTCATAATTGTCATGAAGATTCTTTCGCTTCTTTACAAGACATCATCAATGCTTTTAAAGATAGATATGGAGATCAAGGTTGCTCCCCTTGTGCCCCTAGTACTATGCAATAAGATGAAAATGATCTTGTAAAGGATCCCACTGTCAAAGAAAGATTTCAAGACAATTCTCCATATCAAAATGTGCCATCTGCAAGACGAATCCATGATAGTGGAAAAACAGGAACAAAATGTCAAATCAGTGTCGACAATGTAAGGGAAAATGATAGGCATCTTATAGAAGAACTAAAGCAGTTGGTTAAAGACATGTAGTTCAATCAAACACAGCTGGTAAAAAAAATGAAGCCTAATCAAGAAAAATTGATAGCTGATTATGCCAAGGATATGAGAACTTTGTACACCCATCTGGAAAAACGTGATGAGGAGATGGAAATCATGAAAATTAAACACCCTAATCACATAGCCACCGTAGTAGAAAAGTGTGCTCAGAATATGAAGGCTATGAGGACCGACATGCGGAGTCATCATGAGAAAGAAATGAGTACTATTCAAGTAAATCATAACACAATGATGGAGGCCGTGGAAGCAGGTCATGACAAAGAAAGGACTTCCATGCAAAACTATTTACTTGTCATGAGAGAAAAACATGCTAAGGAAATGGAAACCATGAAAGTTAATCATGACACAGAAAAAAGCTCTATGCAATATTGTTTGATGACCATAAAAGCAGATAATGACAAAGTAATAAAAGACATGGAGGTCGATCAAATATGTCTTCAGAATAAGTTACTGACCATAGAGGAAAACCATGGCAAGGAAGTTAATGCTATGAAGATTGAACACTCTAACCAGATGGATGCCATAACAATTAAAAAGATCACTCTTCAGAATAAGTTGCAAGTAATGGAAAAGATACAGGTACAAAAATTTCAGCATCGGTCAAAGGATGAAAGAAACAAGGAAACGTCAACAGATCATAAGCCTCCCTGTCTGCTACAACAAGCTCCATCTTATTATGAGGAGATCATTTGTTCCATTGAAAAGTGGCTAATTGAAGGTGACCCGGAAAAAATGGAAATTGATAGGAATCAAGTTGATGCTTACATGGTTGATCCACCAGTCACAATAGATCAGGTTCATAAAGAAGCGCAGATCATGGAAGTCTTGAACATTCCAAATTTTCCATATGAGCGTTTTTTGAATCAAGAAGGAAGTTGTGCGCCGACCACATCATCGCCAACATCACAACCTGCCACAGAGAAAAACCACAAGAGAAAGAGAATGAGAAAGCGGTTCGATCCATCTGATGGTCACGAGCAGCTTGACTTTCGAATAGCAAAAAGTCCTACCGTATGCAGGATTGGACATGGCACATCCAATAAACAACCAACAGATTTGCTTGAAAGCAGACAAATTCTCAGTATGCACTATATTGAACACATCTGATGCCATGGGGCATCTTTGTATTGTATTTCTAACTTTATACCCTGTTATTTCAATATTTCATTTTGTAATTACATTTTTGTTTTTCATGTTATTAGGATAGGTAATAAATGAAGAGCTTATATCTTTCTTGTGCATAATGTTATATGATGATTTTTGGATGGACACTACTTATGTTATATCGTGTGTTGGGTGGATGCAGTTTCTGGATTCTCACATTCCTCCGGTGCAGTAATGTGTCCCCAAGTAGACCCAGATGTTGACCACTACCTGTCAATGACCCATAGCAGTACACCCCCATTTTTTGCGAAAGGTATAGCACTTGATTGATGTGTTTGTGTCGTCCAACAATCATCACCAGCTTGATCATCATGTTATAATTAAACCCATTTTGCATGTATATGATATAAATAATCTCAGCAAAACCGTGTCATGAATGTAACAACCTAGGTAAACTTATCTTTGTTGATTTGGGGTAGCATCGAATGTGCTCTAGCCACGAAAATTGGTGGAGAGGCTAAAGCACAAGAGATCTCCAATACCCAAAAATGGTTTGAGCAGATTCTAAACAGTTTAGGAGATATTAAAATAATTAATATTTTTAATGGAGTCCCTAAGTCTAAACTTAAGGAAAATAAAATATTAATGTGAATTAATATAAAACTATGTTAGAAGGGTCCAAAAGTCATGGATCAAGCCAGATTTAATCTTAGCCGTTGATTAAGGACTTAATCTCGGTCGTTGAATTATCAACGAGAAAAGTATAAGAGGAGGCTTGAGGGTCACTTGGAGAACACATCAAGTTGATCAAGATTTGATTTTCTGGGGCAGCGCTTGCTGAGAAAATCAAAGAAGTGATCAGAGTTGCAGCTGAGGGGTAGTGAATACAGAAGCAGAGAGGCAGAGAAGGTACTAGGAGAGAGGGACACAGAGCCAACTAGAGGTCACACAGAGCCAGTTAGGGCCCACGCAGAGATAAGCAAGAGCTGCGCAGTGCTAGAGAGAGCTAGTGTGGCGTAGAGGCTCTCGAGGCTGACGCAGTGCCTCCAGAGGCTGACGCAGGGCAAGCTGGGGTGACGTTGGGCCAGGAAGGACTGACACAGTCCCTAGAGGCAAACACTGGAGAATTTGTGGGGCAGATTGGAGCTGAGAGCTGTGGGATTGTTCATCCGGGATTTTTGTCGGAATATCTGTCTCCCACTGAGAGGTACCACTGCCGAGATCATTCTCTATTCGGTGAGCCGGTTTGGCACCCACATTGTATTCTGAAACTGCTTAATAATAAAACCCCTTGATAGTTGCATCGTTTTCCCGCATTGGGTTTTTCCGAGGACAATGGTCTAAAAACAACGGTGTCACTTGTGTGCTTGTTTTTCCTTCAATTAATGATCTATAATGTGTTGAGCATGTGCTTGTATTTATTTTCAGTATTTACATGGTAAAGAACTTGTTAATTAAACAGACCAAGTAGGCAAAAATAAATTAGAAAGTACATGAAGGGTTTCTAATAGTTAGACTTAGAAATTCCAACAATCTTTCTAGTGATGATTTCCATTTTGGGAGGTTTTTTGTCTCACCGATCCATTCTCGAAAGGTCGGCAGAGTTTTCCCCTCTAGTCCTACCCCAAAGCTTGAATGGATTTTGTCGCTAGGATCTTAGGCGAGTCTTAGTGTTCTAGATTCAGTCTATGTAAAAGTGATTCGGGAATAATCCTAAATTATTTGGTTAGGTTATTTTATTACAAATTGCTTGGTCTATTGGATTATATTTGTGTCACAGAAATGGGTAGTCTATGAAGATCTACTACAAATGGGTTTTCCCCTTTATAATGTAAAAAATATGAAAATCATGATGTAAAGTGTCTTTAGGGTTGGAAAAATCATTTATCCCCTCATGGGTTAATTAATTAAATTTTCTGGCCAAAAATTGAATAAAATCCCAAGCCAAAAATTTAATTAATTCTAGGTCCTAGGTAAATTTAAATTCTCCAAAGGGAAAATTCGTCGGTCCTAAAAAATTAAATTTGAAAAGGTCCAAGGACTAAGGTAAATTAATTATTTTCATAAATTTTAAACTTTTGATCCTTGGGGGTTAAGTCAAAGTCAAAATTTTGGGGAAATTAACTCAAAAATTCTATTTTTGAGTTAATTAAAATGCATTTAGTTAAAAAATTCGAATTTCCTCAAATATTTAAATATTTCGACGGATGATATTAAAAGAAATTTTAATCTTCATCAACAATCGAGATTGCTTTAACGAAGATCACTCGAACTAGTTGTTGGAGGATTTATCTTTAAATAAGAAGTCATTTGTCAGTTGATGCATCCGATCTCTGAGTCGTGTGCTAAGCAAAAAGCTCTTGTGTAATCTTTTTTCTAGATAATAAAGAAAGACTTTGGGGTTACATTCTATTGGTGTTTTCCTCATGGGAATACTGTAAGATGTGTTGTTTTCATGCATAATTTTTTCTAAAGCCACTGATGATAGCTTCTGAAGAGTGATTTGAGTACAGGTATATTGCTTAATCGTTGGGGTTTAAATAATAATTTAAATTTTGAACATAATAGCAAGTATCTCTATTTGTCTGAATTTTATTATTATTTCCTCGCTCTATTTTCATGGCTGGATTGAGTTTTGCAGGGAAATCTTGATTTTTAGATTCTCAGGTGTTAGGGGAAGTTTTCAGTTGGACCAGCCAAATCCTTATCTGTGTTTTCTTAAGAGCTAAGCTAAATTAGTTCCAGGCTTATCATAAAATTTTATTAGTGATACACGAAGGGTTTTGAGTTAGAACCTCCTTTAAAATTTAAAAATTTAATTTTTTGTGGAAAATTGATAGATGTGGTTATTGAGAGCCTTAGATTATCAAATTTGGGAACAGAGTTGGACTCATACTCCTCAGATCTGATAGATCTACCATTTTTGTGCATATATCTGTAATTTTTTTTTCGACTTGGGTTTCTATGGTTTTATTTATTTTTGTATATCTAGGTTCTAGGTTGTTTTTTTTTGTTTTCGTTTTTGCAGGTAAAGGGTGCAGATCTGAAGGATAGTTTTTTATTTCAAGTCCGATCTAGGCCCTAATGGGTAATATCTGGCCTCAATACCATTTTGCAGGGGCATTACTCTAAATTATTTTTAGTTAGAGGATCTCAGAGTTTAAATCTGGGGTTTTTCTAGAAGAGTTTCGACGACAAATTTGAAGCAGAAGAATATATCATTTTAATCAGCAATTTCAAGGAAATTTTCTTAGGTTTTTGGCTACCATTTGTCTCTTGTTTTCTACCGTATTGAGCCTCTTCTACTGCTGCTTTTCTCCTTTCTGGAAAAAAAATTTAATCTTTGCCTGCGTTTTTGGTTTTATTCCTTTCTCTGTCTGCGTTTTTTTGTTGTTGCTCACATTTTTTGACTTTCCTTCTGCTTTTCTCCTTGCTACTCGACATCCCTACCTGCGTTTTTATTTGCTGCCTGCAAAAAACACGTCCCTGATTCCCTACCAAATCGCAACTCTCAAACCTCCTTTGTCTTTTCTTTTACGCTGTCCTTGCCCTAGCTATTATCACCTCTGCTCGGACTCGCATTTCTTTCTCCTTCGTCGGCTCTCTTCTCCTCTACCGCCATCGAACTAGCTCATGCCGCCGCCGAGTTCTCTTATCCCTCATTTCCTCAAGCTCGCTAACCCACAACTCTTTCCTCCCTCGTCCATCGGCTTTCTTCCCTTGCGTCCTCACTGCCTGCATTCTCTTTTCTCTTCTTCGCTACCTACTTCTCCTCTGTGTGCTGCCTCAGCTCCTCAGCTCCATCGACCTATAATAAACCCTTGTCTCCTTAACCTTGCCGTCACTGCTTTCTCCGCCGCCAAACCTACAAGCAAGCTCTAAAAGCAATTTCTCTTTGTTTTTGTTTTGCTTTGATTTTTTTTTAAGGTTTAGGTTCTGCTTTTTTTTCCTTTTTTTATGCTAGGTTAGTTTAGTTAGTTCCTTTTGATTTCATTTGATTTTTTACTTTGGTTAACTTATTCATTTTTAATTTTAAATTTGATTTTTATTGTTTGTGTTTGTTTAGTTTAGGATTTGCGTTAGATTTATTTTATTTTGTCTTTTGACTTTTAGATTAGTTTATTTTGATTTTATTTCAATTCTTTTTTATGTATTTTTCCATTTTTATTTTGTATGACTTTATGTTTTGATTTATTTATTTATTTTCTTCGAAAAATATTTCAAAAAAAAATTGGTGACTTTGATTGCGAATAAAAAAAATCAAAAGAAATTTAAGCTTCCACATATAGAAAATAAATTTTTTATGTGGCCTACAGCCCATAAAAATTTAAATTTAATTAAGTACTTTTGATTTTTACTTTCGGTCACAAAAAAATTTCATTTGCCACATTAAACTTTGCTTCATAAAATGCACATCGAAGAATTTTTCTTAAGGAAAAATTATACTATTAATCTAAAATTCCTTCTTGGTATCTTTTTTGTGTTAAGGGTAAAAAATCTAAAAGAAACTTTGTGGTATCAAACATTTTAATTCCTCTATAGTCAAACGCTTAATTTCTAATCATATCTAAAGATTGACTATAGGAGAGATAAATTTTCTCTAGACCTTGGTTATTAAAGAAAAATCATTTGAATTCTAGGATTGTGAATTGCTTAGCATTTGAATTTCATGGTTCTTCAAGGTATTTAGATCTTTCGAAATTTAATTGCTATACGAATTTGCATGTTAAGATCGTTGTTTCTTCTTAATAGCTTGATTGGGTTTCTCAAGTAGGTTCTTGGTTAATTGAACATCTAAGGCACTGGTCTTCATTTCTATCTTGTGGTTGTGTCTTATTCATATTAATTAATCATAACTTGTCTCATTTTTATTAAGCTTTTTAGTCTTAAGTCTCCTAAAGCCTATGTTCCACAGATTTCCTTCATTCATTTACCACTAGGGACTACCCCCCTTGACTTGTCTAAGAGAGAGTCTAAACGGAGTGAGTAAGGATTAAAGTGATAGCCCTTACTTTGAGCGTTGTCGTGGTGTCTGGACACTTTGTGCGACAACATTTTTGGCGTCGTTGCCAGGGATAGATTTTTTTGTCCTTGGTCATCACAACATTTTTCTAATCATCTTATCTTTCCCACCACTCATTAGCCTTTCAAGCAGCAAAACATTTCTTGGTGTCATTTGATCTTTTCATCGCTTTATCTTTTGTCATCTCATTAATCGTTTCATCTGCACTTTTAGCACCTGGACATTTCGGTTAGTTTCTTGTTTGGGTGGCGACTCCACTTATTCATCCACTATTTCTCAGACAAGAAACCTTCCCTGATATCCATTTATTTCTCCCTGACTAACATTTCAGTTTTTTCCTTTTGGATCTTAGAACTAGATTCATGTTCAAGTGGCGACTCCACTTCTTTCATTTCTTACAAGAATTTCTACTAAAAGCTCGCTTCTTGGGGATCTCTTGATTTTCTTGAGCAGGGGTCTCTCTCTAGCATCCATTTGGTCCCTCATTATCCCTTTAAGCAAATCATCATGGATGATTTGTTTACCCCATGTCATTTTACTAGATTTCTCCATGATATGCCGGAATAGGCCATTCATGAATTGCCTTTGTTCTCAGGTGGTGATTCAGCCGCTGCTAGAAAGCATCTCTCTAGGGTTACTCATATAATAATCAGATATTGTCTTTCTTCACAATATAAACATGAAGATGTCAAGATGCTTCTATTTGCCTTTTATTTAGAGGGTGATGCTTTGAATTGGTTTCATAATTGTCCTAAAGATTCTTTCGCTTCTTTACAAGACATCATCAATGCTTTTAAAGATAGATATGGAGATCAAGGTGGCTCGCCTTGTGCCCCTAGTACTATGCAACAGGATGAAAATGATCTTGTAAAGGATCCAACTGTCAAAGAAAGATTTCAAGACAATTCTCCATATCAAAATGTGCCATCCACTTGTACCGTTGCAAGACGAATCCATGATTTTGGAAAAACAAGAACAAATTGTCAAATCAGTGTCGACAATGAAAGGGAAAATGATAAGCATGTTATAGAAGAACTAAAGTAGTTGGTTAAAGACATGCAGTTCAGTCAAACACAGCAAGTAAAAAATATGGAGCTTAATCAAGAAAAATTGATAGCTGATTATGCCAATGATATGAGAACTTTGTACACCTAGCTGGAAAAACGTGATGATGAGATGGAAATCATGAAAATTAAACACTCTGATCACGTAGCCACCGTAGTAGAAAAGTGCACTCAAAATATGAAGGCTATGAGGGTTGACACGCAGAGCCATCATGAGAAAGAAATGACTACTATTCAAGTAAAATATAACACAATGATGGAGGCCACGGAAGCAGGTCATGACAAAGAAAGGACTTCCATGCAAAGCTATTTACTTGTCATGAGAGAAAAACATGCTAAGGAAATGGAAACCATGAAAGCTAATAATGACAAAGAAATAAGCTCTATGCAAAATTGCTTGATGACCAGAAAAGTAGACAATGACAAAGTAATAAAAGATATGGAGGCTAGTCAGATATGTCTTCAGATTAAGTTATTGACCATGGAGGAAAACCATGGGAAGGAAGTTAATGCTATGAAGATAGAACACTCTAACCAGATGGATGCCATAACAATTGAAAATATCACCCTTCAGAATAAGTTGCAAATAATGGAAAAGATACAGGTACAGAAATTTCAACATCAATCAGAGGATGAAGGAAACAAGGAAATGGCAATAAATCATAAGCCTCCCTGTCTACGACAGCAAGATCCATCTTATTATGAGGAGGTCATTTGCTCCATTGAAAAGTGGCTAATTGAAGGTGACTCGGATAAAATGGAAATTGATAAGAATCGGGTTGATGCTTACATGGTTGATCCACCAGGTCATAATAGATCAGGTTCATAAAGAAGCACAGGGCACATAAGTCTTGAACATTCCAAATTTTCCATATGAGCGTTTTTCAAATCAAGAAGGAAGTTGTGTGTCGACGTCATCATCATCAACATCACAGCGTGCCACAAAGAAAAACCACAAGACAAAGAGAATGAGAAAGTGGTTTGATCCATCTCATGGTCGTGAGCAGCTTGACTTTCGGATAGGAAAAAGTCCTACCATATGCAGGATTGGACATGGCACATCCGAGAAACAGCTAACAAATTTGCTTGAAAGCAGGCAAATGCTCAGTATGCACCACTGTTTTAAGATTTGGCCGGCTCAGAACCGACTCGATCGAGTTAGTCCGAGTCAAGGCCTCACCGGGTCGACTCGGCCTGTGAACCGGTTCGGCCGGCTTGGTAATAACCTGACCAGCTCGGCCAAGTCCAGGCCTACTCGGCCGGCTCGGTAATAACCCGACTGGCTCGGCCGAGTCCGAGCCTACTCGGCCAGGTTGGAGACAGCAGTATAAAAGTGATATTTATGACATATGTTTATGACAATATTGCTTGACAGCAATATAAAAGTGATGCATGGTTATGATGTATGGTCAGTGATCCATGGAAGTGATGCTTGGGCAGTGACTGTAATGCAAAGGTTGAGGTATGACAGTCATGTTTCTCTTTTGAGGTATGATACATCATACAAATCGATATGGCATTGACCTTGTTGACATAGCAATGACCTTGACACATGATTGAGTGTCCTTGAAACTTAGTAGTAGTTCAATCATCTATGACTTGGCCTAACAATGATAAATAGCGCAGTAATCTTGTATGTAACATAAATCTTGTGATATAGTAGCAACCTTGTGATATGACAGTAATCTTGGCAGTAATTTGTATGATATGTAATGACAAGAATGACAGTATTGTGTGATTAGACTTGACAATGAAATGTAATGGCAGTCACCTTGATATATGACAGTGCTCTTGATATGACAGTGCCCTACACATATAGCAGTGACCTAGTATATGACAGTCATCTCTATGTAATCTTGAAATGATATGACAGCAAAGAATGGCTTGTCCCTTTGACTTGATAGTGATAACAGTAACCCCATATATGATGGTCACCTTGTTATATGACAGTCACCTTGGTGTATCTAATTAAACTGTTGTAATTTTCTAACTATAGCAACTTGGCAGTTGATTGCACATCTAGGGATACATCAACAATGGTTGGATACTTAGATTGTCTTGAAGTTTGCATTGAAGGATATGACAGTGAAGGTGTATTATGCTACAACTAGGGTTTGAGTAGGGTTTTTTTCTACAGGTTGAGATGATGAGGCAAAACAACAGAATTGTTGATAGCAGTATTTGAGCATTGATAACAAGATGCTAGGGTTTACATGTTGAGCAAAGCTAATGCTGTGTGTTTGGAAACATGAATGAAAATCTTTAAAATTGTGTTTTTTTATAAAAAATAAATAAATATTTAATGTATTTTTTACAACGACCGAGTCATTGAAATCAAGGCGGTCGAGTCGATACCGAGTCGGAGTCGGAGTTAGAGTCGACCCTCGGCCGAGTCAAAGTCGGAGTCGAAGTTTTAAAACATTGGTATGCACTATATTGAACGCATCTGATGCCATGGGGCATCTTTATATTGTATTTCTAATTTTATACCCTATTATTTTAGTATTTCATTTTGTAATTAGATTTTTGTTTTTCATGTTATTAGGATAGTTAATAAATGAAGAGCTTATATCATTCCCATGCATAATGTTATATGATGATTTTTGGATGGACGCTACTTATGTTATATTGTGTGTTGCGCAAATGCAGATTTTGGATTCTTACATTCCTCCGGTGCAACGTCGTGTCCCCAAGTAGAGCTAGATGTTGACCACTATGTGTCAACGACCCATAGCAGTACACCCCTTTTTTTCAAAAAAGGGATAGCACTTGATCAATGTGTCCATGTCGTCCAGCTATCATCATCAGCCTGATCATCATGTTATAATGTAAACCCATTATGCATGTATATGATGTAAATAATCTCAGCAGAACTGTGTCATGAATGTAACAACCTAGGTAAACTTATCTTTCTAGTGACGATCTCCATTTTGGGAGTTTTTTTGTCTCACTGATCCATTGTCGGATGTTCAGCAGAGTTTTCCCCTCTAGTCTTTACCCCAAAGTTGGAATGGATTTTGTCGCTAGGATCTTAAGTGAGTCCCAGTGTTCTAGATCGAGTCTATGTAAAATTGATTGGGAAATAATCCTAACTATTTGGTTAGGTTATTTTATTACAAATTGCTTGGTCTGCTGGATTATATTTGGGTCGCAGAAATGGGTAGTCTGTGAGGGTCTATTACAAATGGGTTTTCCCCCTTATAATGTAAAAAATATGAAAATAATGATGTAAAGTGTCTTGAGAGTTGGAAAAATAATTTATCCCCTCATAGGTTAATTAATTAAATTTTCTGGCCAAAAATTAATTAAAATCCTAAGCCAGAAATTTAATTAATTCTAGGTCCTAGGTAAATTCAAATTCTCCAAAGGAAAAATTCGTTTGTCCTAAAAAATAAATTTTAAAAGGTCGCGGGACTAAGGTAAATTAATTATTTTCATAAATTTTAAACCTTTGATCCCTAGGGGTTAAGTCAAAGTCAAAATTTTGGGGAAATTAACTCAAAAATTCTATTTTTGAGTTAATTAAAATGCATTTAATTAAAAATTTAGAATTTCCCCAAATATTTAAATATTTCAACGGATGAAATCAAAAGAAATTTTAATCTTCATCAACGGTCGAGATCGCTTTGATAAGGATCACTCGAACTAGCCGTTGGAGGATTTATCTTTAAATAGGAAATCAATTGTCAATTGATGCATCTGATATCTGAGTCATGTGCTAAGCAAAAAGCTCGTGTAATCTTTTTTCTAGATAATAAAGAAAACTTTAGGGTTAAATTTTGTTGGTGTTACTCTTCATGGGAATACTGTAAGATGTGTTGTTTTCATGCATAATTTTTTCTAAAACCATTGATGATAGCTTCTGAAGAGTGATTTGAGTACAGGTATCTTGCTTAGTCGTTGGGGTTTAAATAATAATTTAAATTTTAAACGTAATAGCAAGTAGCTCTAATTGTTTGAATTTTATTATTATTTTTCCCTCTATTTTGATGGTTGGATTGAGTTTTGCAGAGAAATCTTGATTTTTAGATCCTCGGGCGTTAAGGGAAGTTTTCAATTGGACCAGGAAACTCCCGATCCGTGTTTTCTGAAGAGCCCATCTAAATTAGCTCCGGGCTTATCATAAGATTTTATTGGTGATACACAAAAGGTTTTGAGTTAGCACCTCCTTTAAAATTTAAAAATTTAATTTTTTGAGTGGAAAATTGATAGATCTGACTATTGAGACCCTTAGATTATCATATTTGGGAGCCAAATTGGACTCATACTCCTCAGATATGATAGAACTACCATTTTTGTGCATATATCTGTTAAAAAAAAAATAATAAATAAATAAATAAATAGATTTATGGCTTGGATTTTTGGGGTTTTATTTATTTTTGTATATCTGGATTTTGGGTTGTTTTTTTGTTTTCTTTTTTGCAGGTAAAGGGTGCAAATCTGAAGGAGAGTTTTTTATTTGAATCAAGATATAGGCCCTGGAGGGTAAGATCTGGCCTCAATACCATTTTGAAGGGGCATTAATCTAAATTATTTTCAATTAGAGGGTCGCAAAGTTTAGATCTGGGGTTTTTCTACAAGTGTTTCAACGAAAAATTTTAAGCAAAAGAATATATCATTTAATCATAACTTTTTAGGAAATTTTCTTGGGTTTTTGGCTACAATTTGTCTCTTGTTTGCTACCGTATTGAGCCTGTCTCTTCTGTTGTTGTGTTTTCTCCTTTCTAGAAAAAAAATTATTCTCTCTGCCTACAGTTTTGGGTTTATTCCTTTCTCTATCTACGTTCTTTTTGTTGTTGCTCACATTTTTCGACTTTCCTTCTGATTTTCTCCTTGCTTCTCGACACACCTGCTTGCATTTTTCTTTGCTGACTGCAAAAAACGCGTCGCTTATTCCTTGCAAAATCGCAGCTCTCAAACCTCCTTTGTCTTTTCTTTTACGCTGCCCTTGCCTTAGCTGTCATCATCTCTGCTCGGACTCACATTTATTTCTCCTCCGTTGTCTCTCTTCTCCTCTGTCGCCGTCGAGCTAGCTCATGTTGCCACCAAGCTCCCTTATCCCTCATTTCCTCGAGCTCCCTAACCCAAAACTCTTTCCTCCCTCATTCGTCGACTTTCTTCCCTTGCGTCCTCACTACCCGCGTTCTCTTTTCTCTTCTTCGTTGTCTGCTTCTCCTATGGGTGTTGCCTCCACTCCTTCTCAGCTCCATCGACCTGCAATAAATCCTCGTCTCCTTGCCCTTGACATCACTGCTTTCTCCACCACCAAACCTGCAAGCAAGCTCTTTTTTATGTTAGGTTAGTTTAGTTAGTTCCTTTTTATTTCATTTGATTTTTTACTTTGGTTAACTTATTCATTTTTTATTTTAAATTTGATTTTTATTGTTTGTGTTTGTTTATTTTAGGATTTGCGTTAGATTTATTTTATTCTGTCTTTTGACTTTTAGATTGGTTTATTTTGATTTTGTTTCGATTTTATTTTATTTTTTGTTTTATATTTTTTTCATTTATATTTTGTATTTCGATAAAAAAATAAAATTGGTGACTTTGATTGCGAATGAAATAAATCAAAAGAAATTTAAGCTTCCGCATATAGAAAATTAATTTTTTATGTGGCCTACGGCCCATAAAAATTTAAATTTAATTAAGTACGTTTGATTTTTACTTTCAGTCACATAAAAAAATTTCATTTGCCGCATTAAACTTTGCTTCATAAAACTTAGCACACTGAAGAATTTTTCCTATGGAATAATTAAATTGTTAATCTAAAGTTCCTTCTTGGTATATTTTTTGTGTTAAGGGTAAAAAATCTATAAAAAAAATTGTGGTATCAAACATTTTAATTTCTCTATAGTCAAAGGCTTAATTTCTAATCATATCTAAAGATTGACTATAGGAGAAAGATAAATTTTCTCTAGATCTAGGTCATTAAAGAAAAATCATTTGAATTCTACGATTTTGAATTGCTTAGCATTTGAGTTTCATGGTTCTTCATGGTATTTAGATCTTTCGGAATTTAATTGCTATACTAATTTGCATGTTAAGATCGTTTTTTCTTCTAAATAGCTTGATTGTGTTTCTTCAAGTAGGTTCGTGGTTAATTGAACATCTAAGGCACTAGTCTTCATTTCTATCTTGTGGTTGTGTCTTATTCATCTCAATTAATCATAACTTGTCTCCTAGAGTCTATGTTCCAAAGGTTTCCTTCATTCATTTACCCCTAGGGACTACCCCTCTTGACTTGTCTAGGAGAAAGTCTAAACAGAGTAAGGATTAGAGTGACAGCGCTTACTCTGAGTGTTGTCGCAGTGCCTAAACACTTTGTGTGACGCTTACTCTGAGTGTTGTCGCAGTGCCTAAGCACTTTGTGTGACAACAGACGCCGTGAAAGATTCTCTAGTGTCATAGAAAAGAAGTTGATCTCCCTAAGTTGAGAGGGAGCTTGGATGAAAGGTATTTCCCTAAGTTGAGAGGGAGGGCATATAATAGTCATGTTGAACACCTTGAAAGGAATTGGAGAATGTATCTTGAAAGTTTGCTAAGATAAGAAGAGTCGGATCTATTTGTATAATGTGTTGCTGCATGAAAAGTAGGAAAGGAAGTTGTACGGTTGAAGAATCTTCTGTCAAGATTCATTTGGAAAACTCTAAGTCCTACTGTGAAAAGTTGAAATTAACATCAAGATTTCTGAAAGACCTCGGAGGTTTGTCTTTATGTACATTTGAAAGTTTGTTACTAATTGGGTTGTGTTTGTATAGGTAAATCTCTCAGAGGTTTGATAGCATGTTTTACATGCTTAGTGTTATCAATCATTTTCATTGGGAGAGATTTGTTGTTACCGATCTATTTGATTGGGGAGGATTTGTTACCGATTGTAATAATCGGGAAAGTTGAGGCTTCGTGTGTAAAACACGTTGCTTGGGAGGACATTTGGCCGACATTTTTTGTTGATGTCTAGTTCCCGAAGTAGGGAGGGTGGCATTAGTCATGGAGCTCTGACCTCGGATACGCACCTATATCCCTGGGTAGATGGCTAGTAAACCTGATGGTACGTAGAGAGGCTGAAAGCCTTAGTCCATCTTAGTCCCAGCTGCATAGATTTGCCTAGTCAGGAATCTAGTCCATGGCATTTCAGTACCTAAACTGTTGGAGGACCTTGGATAAATTACCCTTGTCAAGAATCTAGTCCATGGCATTGTAGTACCTAAACTGTTGGAGGACCTTGGATAGATTACCCTTGTCAGGAATCTAGTCCATGGCATTGCGATGCCTAAATTCTTCATGGTTCAAGTATTCTGAGATCTTCCTTGTACTTGTGAATACCACCCTAGCTAAGAGGGAGTGTTGAAATATGTAACTAGGTTCATCCTTCATAAATGTATTTGAGTCACAATGAAATGTACTTATCAATTGAATGAAGAAAATATCTTTATTATTATTATTATGACTTATTAAAGCATGGGTTTCATGCTTGGGTCATTATGTTTTAGGTCAAAGTCCCCATTGAGGACTTATAGGATTTATTTTGAGTCATTACAGTCATTGTACATTAAAAGAGACCCTTTTTGGGCTTTCGAATCATGTAAAAGTAATTATTTTTTAGTCAAAAACGAATTTAGTCTCCTCCACACCAAGTCGACCTCAAGACGGGTAATTCGACCTCATTGTACGGTTATATATACAAGGAAGCTCGAATTCATTTGGACCAATTTCACTCTCTCACACATAGTTCGATATCTGAAGCTGGAAGCTGGAAAGTGTGAAGTTGGATAAGGGCTGGAAGGAGAGCTGGAAAGGAGTGCGAGTTTTTGGAGGAAGATAGAAGACACCAAGATCGAAATTTTGGGCCAACTCTCTCTCACTTCTGAGATGTGCCAAGGGAGATCGAAGTTTTATAGTCTAGTCGAAGTTGTTGCTACTGGGTCGAAGTGGCTACTGCATGTTGATGCTGCTAGATCGAAGTTGCTTTTGAAGGGTTATCATATGCAAGAAGGATTGAGGGTTGACTTGGTGTGGAGGAAGTATTTGTCTAGATCAAAGAGTCTTGGTTAATCTCGAGAAACTATTGAAGTAAAAATTGTTGACTAGATTTTCCCCTAGATAGGGGTTTTTCCCAGGTTGTCTGCCTACATCTGTTGTCCTTATGTTATTGTTTTGGTAATTGCTTGATGAACTAAAAGATAAAAGAAGAACATAAAGATAAAAGAATCACAAGTAATTATCTAAATAAGAAAATCTTTCTGCCTTTCTAATTTTCTAACAATCTTGTCCCATTCTCGTAACTTGTCTTTGCCCAATATGCTTTGGACAAAGACCTGCCAATCCTCTAAGACACTGTTGATTGCTAGTATCACTAGCTCTGTGGGTTGATGTGGTGCCCCATTAGCTGACAACTAGTCTCGAACCTCCTGAATGGAAAGGAAGGGGTCTATGCCTTCCCCTTTCTGCATCCAGATGCATCTCAACTTCTCCTCTAGGAACATCTTTCGTTGCTCGGAATTTCCCTGGTATAATGTGGAGAGAGCATCCCACATCTGTTTGGCAATATCTTTGCCAGATATATGTGAGATTATATGATCCTAGACTCCATCTAGGATCAATCGCTTTGTCTGCGCCATCTCCTTCCTATATTCCTTCAGTTGATCTGCATCCTAAGGAACTGCCACTACAACATCAATGTAGGCTTTCAGGCCATATTCATCTAGAAGGAAGGATATCCTTGCCTTCCAGATGAAGTAGTTGGAAGCTCCATCCAACCTATCCTGATCACGAAGCCTAGCAGTGGCTATCTCTATGAACTATCAAAAAATCCCTCTTTCCTTTTGCTTGGCTGCTACTCAGCTACTCGCACTCGCTTCTGGAGTGAGAAGATCCACTCACAACTACTGCCAATCTGCAAGGAAAATCGAACTTCTTGAAAGTAGTTCCCTGAGAGAATTTTCCCTCTGTCTGTTCTCTTCTCTCTTCCACCCTGACGCTAGTTTTGCTTCTACTTTAGCTTATTGCTGTAAAACCCTTTGTGTCCAGCTAAAGATCTGCCCAACGAAATCACTGAGTTGCTCCCTCTGCCTCTGGAATCACTTGATATGGAAAGATCGAATTTTTTTGCCCCCCTCAGGAAAAAAATTCTGGCAAAAAAACTGCAATGGGTATTTCAGCCTGCTCCCCACACTGAGTAGCGAAATTCCTTCTTTTCGCCTCTAAGCTCTCCAACTGATCAACTGCGCTCTGATACTATGTGAAAATTCCTACACCAAAATCCTATTGCAGCAACTCGTATTTTTTCTCCTGATTGTTAATTAATTTAACAATTTATTTGCTACAACAAATATCGACAAACACACTACAACCTTCACAAATAAAATTTTGTGGAAAAACAAAACGTTGTAAGTTGAGAAATGCTAGCATACACACATAATATAACACAATTATTTTTGGAAAAAGGTCCCCGGAAAAACCCAACTTGGGAAAACCAGTGCAGCAGATGAGGGTTTTATTATTATGCAATAGTGAGAAATTATGAGTAAAATTGTATGTCGACATCTGGCAATCCTACAGAGAAAAATACTGGCAAAAATCTAGTGAGGAATTTCCTCACCCCACAGGAAAACCCTGGCACAACCTACCTTCAGAAAACTTGACCCTCTGACCCTTTGTGTTAGCCTCTGCGCTGCACTGTGCATTCTGCTTGACGTCAAGCCTTTGAATGGTCTCTGATGAGGTCGTTCAACCTTTTGCTAGATGTGAAACTGCTTCTACGACACTCTGGGACTCCTTCCCAACCTCTAGAACTGAAAACGCATCTCCCTCTCAGCGAATCAAGCGTGCTTCTAGAAGCTATTGCGCACTCCTTGTGTCAGCTTCTTTGTGGATCTTTTGCCTCTCTGCAAATGCACTCACTAGATCTGGAATACTTCCTCCAGCTTCACTGTCTATGCCCCTCACACACTGCTTTGATCTCTAGCACTCTCCAGAAACTAACTGCTTCTACTCTGAAAATTGATCTGCCAAGAAATCGAACTTCTAGAGCTCTCAGATGTCTTCTCCATCACCACATCGACCTTCTCTTATAATCCACTATTGGAGCACCAACGACCAAGATTAAAACATAATCAATGGCTAGGATCATCTCTGGATCGATTTGTGTGAGTTTCTAGATTATTCTCATCTTATCTTTATTAATATTGATTAAATAACCATATTCCATGAGTTTAGACTTGGAAATATTTAAAAAACGGTTAATAATCTAATTGAGACACTTCTAAGTGGAATTTCTAGAAACGATTTCTGAATTTTGGAGATCTCGTGTATTCTAGCCTATCCACCAAATTTTGTGGCTAGAACACATCCGATGCTACAAAAACTAACACCCCTTAGCTGACCTAGGAGAGAGCTTAAATGGAGAGAGAGTTGTAAATAAGTGACAGCCCCATCTCTTAAATTTGCGACCAACCACACCTTGTGGGGTTAAGGGCTTTTCTCACGAACTTAGGTGTGTGTGACGGGCGGCAACACCCCAAACAACAGAAAGTTTCTACAGTTATTTGGTTGTCCGTTGGGAGAAGTGAGCTTAAATTTGGGGTCCCGGGTTGTCGGTAAAATTTGTTCAAACCCTTTCTGGGTTTTTGTGGGTTTTATCTGGAGAGACTCCACCAAAAATTGCAGAAATTTCTGGGCACTTTGGAAAAGGGCTTAGCCACATGAAGTGCTAACTTACACCAGGCAGGGCGCAGTTTCTTCTGGGAACTTCTCCGGCACTTGGAGCCATTGATTTGACACCTGGGTTTGGCCTCGCTTGTTGTAACAAGCCCACGTTTCTCTTATCACAATTATTGTACTCAGAATTTATTCTATTAATACAATGGCTCAGACTTTTTGCCCACATTTCAATGTTTATTCGTGTATGGTTGTGCATGCTTGAATTTTATAGGTGTAGTTAGTTCTTTGCTTCTGTTATCTAGTATATTTTTCCATTTGGAACATTACATTCAGTCTCTCCCAGTGGCTTCTCTGAACTCAGTTGGCAGACCTCTACCAACAGATCCAAGGAAGCCTGTGATCACTACTTAAGTATCCCTCATGGCAACATCCTGCCATGCATTTTTGGGAAAATCCTTGGGGTTTTGCACAGGCCAAAACTTTCCATTCTCATTCCTTTTGGTTGCTTTAATAATGACAAGCCTGTGGCAATTACCATCATTTCTCTTGGTCCAAAGGCTCTCAAAAAAGAAGAATTTTACATGGCCCAAAGTCTCATATGTCACTTTAATCAGTTGTGGTCATGTCTAACAGATCTGCACCATTGCATTTCTCAGAAACATATGCCCAGGGATGAAGCATACATCTCTAACCATGTGCACTTTGGTTCATTACAAAATTTGATTTCACTGAAGACAGGTAGGGCATCCTCCACTCCAGGCATGTTAGCTTATGTATGAAACCTTGGTACTGGGGAACCTTCCTCCAATCCCTCTATAGGTTATTTGTCTTCAACTCTAATGTGGGTGAGGTTTCCCAACCTTTCATTCTATTTCTGGAGACCTATACTCTCTGGCCTCCATTGGAAACGATATAGCTAAGTATTTCATTCTCCTAAAACTGATGATAGAGGCATCTCAACCTATGCCATGCTGTGTGTCAAAGTGGATTTTGCAAATGGTCCACCAGAAGAAATCTAGATCAATCTGGGTAAAAGGTTTGGAACTAGAAGTTGGAGTACAAACAAGTTACAGAATATTCTAATGTAGATCGTGTCATGCACATGGGCACCTAGCAGCTTCTTAACCTAATCAACAAGCTGAAACTATTAAGAACCCTTAGAAACCTTTAGAAGGGAAGATCGGAAAGCAAATAGACAAACGCCCCCTAGACACAAGGTGCAGAAGAATGCCACCATCTGGTGGAGGCTGCAAATTCCATTAAGGAAGCAGATCCTGAGAATGGAAAAGAAGGGGCCAGAAACATTAATGACACGAAGGAGGAAGCCATGTCAGACTCCTCAGTCCAGACTCCATGTCCAGTCAACTTCCCTGCCTCCTAGGGAGAACCGACAAGGGTAATTATTGAACCTCGTGAATGGAACACCCTCTGACAGACTATGGATAATGGGAGAGACAACCATGACCTTTGGATGACACTTCTACTTCAAAATCACTCCTTTCTGAAAAATTGAAGGATGAGAACCTACCCCATATGGAACCAGAGGACAAAGAAAATGAAAGAAAAGAAAGGAAAGGCAAAGGAAAAAAGCAAGCCCATGTCGGAATATATGACACAACAATCATCAAAAGGGAAAAGACAATGATATTTTCTGCATCAGTTGTTTATATAATTGTAGCTTGTAAATGTAATTTGGAACTAGCCCCAATGAAAACTGAGAATTTCTCACAGTTGGTCCAGAAAATGTAACTGCCTACCGGTATAGCCCATCATTCTTTGTATTTAATTCAAACCTAATTCTGTTACAAATATATATATACACACACTTTAGTTTTACCTGAACTTTTCAAAAAATTTCATCTTAGGGATCCTAAAGATGGTCACCAATTAAATTTGAACTAAGACAAAGTTAAGCATTCCTTGTCTTATCAACCAAAGTGAACAAGGTACAAAAGCAAAAGTGTATTAAATTTAACCTGCATGATTTTGTAGAGACCAGGAATGGCCATAAGATCCAGTCCACCTAGTTTTAGTCCAAAGTCAACATATGGCTGCAAGAACTGTAAAAATCAGGAAATTCTACATGCAGATTGAGAAAAATATAACAAATCTAGTTAGGAATACCATGTAATATATACAGAATATGGACAATAGTTCCTTGTTCTTACCTTCTCCATAAGGGACACTGATATCTTACCAAAGCATGGTAATGCTGGCACAAGAGGCTTCAAGATAACCCGTGGAACAATGAAAATGTGCAAATCCACTAACTGAAACAGCAAATTTCCTTTTTATAAATATTTATTATTATTGCAGAAAGACATTGAAAATCCAAAAGACTGTTCCTTCCAGTGATAACAAACTAACCTGTACAGTTGCCCTTATACCAAATGCTTTTATTGCAATAATGATATTTGGGTTTCCAGCCCATTTAAGAATAGGTTCAAGGATCATCTCATCCTCTTGAGTGTCAAAGACTTTGATGCCTATAATAGAAATATGATGAGACCAGAATCAGAGACATAAGCCCTCCAACATGCAAAATTGAATTGTTCAATCCAAATTAGTGAAAGATAAAAATCTACTTTATTAACAGCAGTAGCTCAAAGACGTAAGCGTTGGAAAGTACAAGAGGGAATTGTCACTCCCCACAATCAACTTTAGTGAGTGCAAATTATGAATTCACAAAAATCTCAAAAAGCAATCGCCACACTGAGAGAAGGGAAGTGCTCTGAAGCCAGGCATGGGAAGATTTCTGTGCCATGTGTGTGTAATGCTAATTAGATTTTCTAAATCCATCTGATTTTTATTAACCACCATAATGTCAAAAAAAGCTATGGTATTTATCTTACTTCCCTTTTTTAATAAAACTACAAACTAACATAGATCCATCTTAACCTTGGATCTATTAAGCATGAACAGGGATTTTAAAATGTCAGATGCAAACTTAAATATTTACTCAATAGTACACGATGGTGCCAAAAGATTGAGAGTTGGACTTCAATCTTTTTAATCCCTTTCAGTGCTTCACAGATCCAAGGTTAAGATAGATCTATGCTAGTAGATACCATACATCAGCAAAGGTTTTATGTTCTAAGCAATATTATAGCAGGAAGAACTTATAGTACATTTCTCCTGTTGGCAGCATGGTGCCCATCAGGTTGGCATTTATGTCAACAGGTCAATGAGCTTGTGCATGATGATTAGGTGGTTGGAGAGGTTGTTGAGGCTTGTATAGGTTCTGGAGCTTGTGATGATACTTTGGTGTTTGTCAGAAGTTTGCTGATGTGCTTGCGATGATGCTTTGGTGTTCACTAATGTTATGATATGTTGCAACAGAGTTGCAGGAGTATGCAGAAGATGGACAAGCTCTGGAGATGCTTGGAAAGGTGATGTAGAAGTGTGGCAGAGTTTTGGGCAGAGCAACTATGATTTTCCTCAAGTTAAGACAACTTCGTTGGGATGATAACTAGCACAGAGCGATGATTTCAAAAAGCTCGCAGGTGCCCACTCTATCCCTGGGATGATCACCTTTGGGAGACAGTTCTATCCTCGTGATGATGCTTGTAGGTGAAGAAAAATAAAAACCAAGGGCCAGACCATCGAATTGCCCAAGGTAACTCATGCGATCGAGGGGGTTAAACTGATTTAGTTTGATCGTCCGCTGAATATAATGTGTTGATTTGGGGTAGCATCAGATGTGCTCTAGCCACGAAATTTGGTGGAGAAGTTGGGGCACATGAGATCTCCAATACCCAGAAAGGGTTTGGGCAGATTCTAAACAATTAGGGAGATATTAAAATAATTAATATTTTTAATGGAGTCCCTAAGTCTAAACTTAGGGAAATTAAAATATTAATGTGGATTAATATAAAACAGTGTTAGAATGGTCCAAAAGACATGGATCAAGTCAGATCTAATCTTAGCCGTTAATTAGGGACTTAATATCGGCCATTGATATGTCAACAAGAAAAGTATAAGAGGAGGCTTGAGGGTCACTTGGAGAGCACACCAGATGATCAATCATTCTATTCTCTAGAGCGAGGTTTGCTAAAAGAGATAGAATCAGTGATCGGAGTTGCAACGGAGGGGCATTGAGTATAGAGAGACAAAGAGGCATAGATAGTGCCAAGAGATCAGTGCATGAGCCAGAGAGAGTGGCGCAGTAGCAGCGAGGGCTCACGCAGAGGTAGCCAGGAGCTACGCAGTGCTTCAGAGAGGGCAGCGTTGCTGACGTAGAGGGCCAGAAGGCTAACGCAGGGCCTCCCGAGGCTGGCGCAGGCCCATTCAGGGTGACGCAAGGCTGGCGCTGGGCAGAGAGAGGCTGACATAGTCTAGAAAGGCAGACGCTGGGGTTTCTGGTGCAGATTGGAGTTAAGGAACTGCCGGAGGGTTTATCTGGGGTTTCAACCGCGACATTTGTCTCAGACTGAGAGGTACTACTGCCAAGGGCATTCTCTGTTGGGTAAGCCGGATTTGGCACCCAAATTGTACTCTGAAATTGCTTAATAAGAAAACCCTTAGATAGATGCACCGTTTTGCACACATTGGGTTTTTCCGGGGACATTGGTCCAAAAATAACATTGTCATTTTGTGTGCTTGTTTCTGTTTCCTTCAGTTGATGATCTGTAATATGTTGAGCATGCACTAGTGTTTATTTTCAGTACTTACATCATAAATAACTTGTTAAGTAATGGAACAAGTAGGTAGGAATAAATCAGGAAAGTGCATGGAGAGTTTCTAATGGGTAGACTTAGAAACTCCAACATAATGGAGGGTCAATCACCCCTGGACGAATTCAATCTGGAAGCAGATAAATTAATCAAGGTGACAGAGCAAAAATGTGGGAGAAAAAATTGGTTTTTGGAAGTGGGATAAAGAATCTGATTGCGAGGTTTGTAATAGACTGAGGAGTGTCCATTCCGGTTTCGATCGCCACAAAAAATCATGAACCGAAAAACCATAATTCTAAATCACAAGTTGGGCATGATATGGATTCTTCCCTCCTTGAAAATGATCTGAATGAGTCGGGTTTCCCCATGCAAAACCAGCATAAGAAGAATGGAAGGAATAGAGACAAAGGTAAGAAACCTATTAGAGAGGAGGAGGAGATACAAAAGTTGATTTTAGGAGTAGAATTATACTGGGAAAATGTGTAGAATGTTGGTGTGACAATGGGAGTTTATCAGGATGAATGGAGGGCAGATGAAAGAATGGATACAAAAAAGTTGGTCTTCACTTCTCGGTTACAGGCCCAAGGTCAGTGAAATGGTAAATGGGTGGATTGGGTTTCGCTTTCTTAAGGAAGAAGATGCTACAAAAATTGCAGCCCTACCCTGGGTCAAGGGGAGAGGCTTTCTGGTACTACAAAACTAGAAAATGGGCTTTAACCCCGTGACGGAGGCTCCTAAGCGAAAAATCATCTGGGCTAAGCTGTCGGGCTTCCCCATCGAATTATGGACAAAGGGAGTGATTCGATAAATAGCTAGTAAAATTGGAAAGCTATATTATGTGGACGAAGGATGTACAGGGTTAATCGATAAGAAGGTTGCATGGTTCCTAGTGGAGGTGGACCTATTAAGTGGCTTGCCAACAGCTATTAACATCTATTGGGCAACCTTCTCTATCCGGCAGCAAATAGATTACTGGGGAACCCCCTTTAGGTGCTTAGAATGTCATAAAACGAGGCACTTATTGGAAAATTGTCCCTTCCATTATGGGGGTAAAATGGGGTTGATAGATATGCCAAGCCTGGAACAAAGACTCCCTGCAGGACAAAAATATATAGAGCTACATGGGGGAAACACACAACCAATGTCAGATCTAGCAACAGAAGATACCCCATTAGATGATAATCTGTTAGGAAATGTAAAAAGGGAGGCCTCCGAAGCACATTTGGAACCAAAAATTAACAACAAAACTAATCAAAACAACAAGAAAACCCCTTCACTGCTAAATCAAACTCCTACTAAGAGGAAGGGTACTGCTGCAAATAAGTACGAGAGACTCTCCTTGTTGTCTCCGATTTGTACCAGAAATGAACATGAATCCAACATATCACCAATCTCAGCTGATAGAGATTTATTGGCACTTGCAGAAAATCCCAGACTTGGATTGGAACCTTTATCCATCAGAAAAAATAATTTCAAAATGAGTACTTGGCTGAGGGCAAGGGAAAGGATAAAGCCGAGACTAATAGAAGAAGGAAAAAAGTGACTAAATATAGGAAGATTACACCTAACGGAGAGATTGAGGCTGACCTCAATACACGAATCTTTTGACCCTAGGCCCTCCAACATATCAAATGAATCACATAAGACCACATTTGAACAGGACCTTAGAGCATCGTTTCCCACACAAAATACTGTTCCATGAGGATCATGTCCCTAAATATCAAAGGGTTGGGATCTGCCCAAACAATCAGATCTCTCAAACACTGTATTAAATCAGAAAATCCATCCATAGTATTACTACAAGAGACTATGAAAACTAAAGAGAAAGCACTCAAAATTTGTCCAACCTAGTGTGCTTGTGCTACAAGTTCAAATGGAAATTCAAGTGGGCTCACCTCAATTTGGGACCTGTCGGTCTTCTCCTTTCAGGCTTATCAGTCATGTGCATGGATATTATCAACCGGATTATTTGGAGACGGGCCACAAAATACACATCATGAATATATATGCTCCTTACAACAATAGGAAAGCATATTAGGAAATGGAGGAATCATCTGGAATCCTTGAAATCCATCGGATCATGATTGCTGGAGATTTGAATTTCACCTCGAATGCAATGGAGGTATGGAGTCAAAAGGCTGTATCGGATCCTATGGCAAACTATTTTACGGAGCTCATTAATAAAAAAACACTCATTAATGTTGTACCATTTCCTCTTAGCCCAACATGGTGTAATGGACGTATTGGGGATGAGGGTATAGCCAAGAGGCTAGATCGATTGATGGTTGATTTGATTTGGCATCAACGGATGAATCAAGTGTAGTCCTGGAATCTCTACACTGGAGTCTCTGACCATGATGCGATCATGTTGGAATGGTAGCAAGAATAGGAACAATCTAAAATTCTTTTCAAATTTAATTCTGCTTGGTTGAATGATCCAAATTTTCAAAGTTTGTTCAACATTTCTTGGTCTTCTCCGATCCCCACGACAATGGATAATCCATTGATACAAGTCTAGCATAAACTAAAAATGTTGAAAACTAAGGTCAAAGTCTGGATAAGCAACCGGAAAAACGAAATCAAGTAGGAACTAATGGAAATTGAGAAAGAAATTTTGATTAATGATGGACCCAATTGCCCCTGGATATTTTTCTGAACAACAACATAAATCTATTTTAACCTTGATGATGAGAAAACACAAACTCCTCAAGCATCAGGAAGAGGAATGGCGCCAAAGAAGCAAATTGGTCTAGATCAAAAGCGGAGATAGGAATACAAAATTTTTCCACCAAGCTATTACAAAGCAGAAACATCAAAACACTATAAGGGCAATAAATGTCAAAGATGGGTTTATCCTCACTTCTGTCAAGGAAATAAGAAAGGTTGCATTCAAACATTTCAAAAACCAATTTAAGGACGCTGAAGGTGATTTCATCGGAGAAAAAATGGAGTTGCTTAATTTGTTCCACCAAATGGTTGAAGAAATTTCAACACCCACTCCAGTTATCAGTTTTCCTTATCACTCCATGCATTTAGTTTTAAATCCAAGCATGATAAAAATTCAAAAATCTGGAAATGACAATATTTTCCTAAAAACACAAATTTAGGGATTTCACAACTGCTGAAATTGGAGAAATAAAACACAGCAAAATTATAACAGCCACACAGAAAATAACACAGTGATTTTTGGTCAATGTGACCCTGGAGAAACCCCCTACAACTCTTGGGGGAAACCAGTTTGAGAGCTCTTCTTTATTTCTGAAAATGATTTTGTAGAGAAACTAAAATACACAGTGAAAATTCCAGCAACCACAAATCACAACTTATCTCGATTTTCATGCTTACATTCCACCTTGAAAATCGTGCCAATCAGCAAACAGCGAAAACAGAAATTTTTCCAACATTAATTGTTGTACGGCCTGCCTCAAAAAACATGCTCAAAACTTGTTGTACAAACAATACAAATCATATGAATTTCAACAGTACGACTGCCTCGAAATTTGTGCCCTTGCTGTTGTCCCTCTTTCTCAATATCTGTGCCTTTATCCTATTGTACGGTTTTGCCTTGGGATGCATGTCAATAAATGTTACTTCCCAGATTCGCTGGAATGTCTTCTTGCTTCTCTCCTTCACTTCCTCACTGCTCAAAAAATTTCTCCTTACTCTCTCTTCTCTCTCTCAAATGCTCATGAAAGAATAAATGATCTTTTCCTCTTCTCTTCTCCTTTTACTCTCTAAATGACCTCCTGGGTTACCCTAAGATCTAAATTGTCCATAAGTGGACTACCCTGTCAACTACTTTGCAGACTGCCCTACATGTTGCCCGAAGAACCACCCACCTGACTCTGAGAGTCACTACTCACTGATGGACCTAACACTATAATCAATGTACCTCCTGATCCCTAACCATTAGATCCCTGTGACTGACTCAACTGCGCCTGAGGGTCAGGTGACTCTGGATACTCTAACTCCCGTGACATCCTAAAAGCTCTCTCCTGCTCGAACTTCACACCCGCCTGACAACCACTTTACTCTGCGCAGGAATATAAATCCTATAAGCTTTCGAGGTCTTACTATGACCCACAAAGATGCCCTTGTCTGCAGTGGGCTCTAGCTTGGTCCTGTTCTCCTTGGGGACGTAGGAATATGTAAGGCACCCAAAGATACGAAAGTGCCCAACATCAGGGTTCTTCCTAGAAAAATTGTCCTCCGAAGTCACATTCCCCAAGGCACGATGTGGACTCATGTTCTGTAAGTACACAACAGTGTTGCAAGCCTCTGCCCACAAAAATAAAGGTAACCCCTGATCATAAAGCATGGCTTTGGCAGCCCCTGCAATGGATCTAGTCTTCCTCTCTGCAACCTCATTTTGCTCCAGGTAGTAAGGAACTGTGAACTCCCTCCTAATGCTTGCCTCAACACAAAAATCAACAAACTCACCAAGGGTATACTCCCCTCCATTGTCCGACCTGAGGACCTTGATCTTCCTACCTGTCTGGGTCTCCACAAGAGCTTTGGATTCTTGAAACCGCTTGAAGACCTCACTCTTGGTCTTCAAGAAATAAATCCAAATCATCCTGGAGTGGTCATCAATGAATAAAACATAGTACTCATAACCACTAAAGGATACATGAGACATCCGACCACTCACATCGGTATGAATCAAGTCAAGGATCCCGGTCGCTCTGTTGTCACTGCTGAGAAAAGGGGATCTAGCAAACTTCCCCATAGCACATCCTCTGCATACATCAAGGTGATCAGAACTAAAATCTGGCACACCAGTGGTGATCTCTCGCAATGTACTCAAGGCCCCATGATACACGTGCCCCATCCTGCGGTGCCAAATCTCACACAACTCTGAACTGCTAGATTTATTGTTGATCTTGTCTCAGGAGCTACTACTCAATGCCATCAAGGGCTGGAATGAGAACTTGTACACCATGGCATGGCACACACCAATTTCTCTAGCTGAAGAAGTTGGAGTTCCCCTAAGATATATAAGCACCTGCCCTCTCCTGAACAAAACATCATACCATATGTCCTCAAGTGTTGAGACAGATATCAAGTTCTTCTTCATTCTAGGCACATATAGAACATCTGACACTTTCAAGGGAGGTTTGGGTCTCCTATCAAATGTCAATGTCCCCACACCGACTGCTCTAACAATGTTGTCATCACCAAGTACTACCTCCATATCAATATCACCCTCTGAAAGCTCTGATAAGTACTCTCTAACTCCTGTCATGTGGCGGGAAGCACTACTGTCAACATAGCAAATGCTAGAAAATGCTCTGCTAGTAGCGGGGAATGCACACTCCCTCTAAACCTGTATGGCGGGCGATCTTGCACTAGTTGCCTCACAAGCTATGAACCCAAACTCCCGATCAAAGCTCTCTAAGAAGCTCTCTATCTCTGTAGAAGTTGCCATGGGTTTGTCTTTCCCTTTCTTGTTCTTCTTCTCCGGACACACAACGGCATAGTGTCCCAACTTTTGACAATTCCAACATTTGACTTTAGAATAGTCCTTCTCCTTGTTATGTTGCTTGCCTTTACCTTTGCCTTTGCCTCCACTGTTGGAAGCTTGCTTCTTTGCTCTGCCCTTCTTACCTCTTGCTAACAATGCCACAGTCATCCTCCTCCACCTGTTTGGCTGCCCCAAGATAGTTCTTTCTGATCTCATTCTGAATGCAATCATCCCACAACCTCTCCCAATCAGGAAGGTTTTCCCGTGCAACAATGCCACCCACAGAATTCTTCCACGTCTTGAGAAGACCATTCAAAACAATCCTCACCAACTCAATGGGTGCAATGATCTCACCTAAAGCTGCTAACTCATCTCTCACTGAAGTGATCTTTGTGAGATATGTTGTAGCATTGTCAGTCTTAGCCATTTTAATGGCCTTCAGTTTCTCCTTTAGGACCATTTTTCTGTTTTCATTTGAGCTCTAGTAAAGAATGGTTAAGGTTGTCCACATCTCATGTGCATAAGTCTTTCCTCTCACATGAGGAATGACATGGTATTTGATTTCTTTCAGAATCAATCTATTTGCCTTAGCATTCTTTTTGTTCAACTCTGCTAGCTGTACAAAGTTAGCAGGTATTACTACTGGGTTCTGTGTGGTATTTACCATAATGCCCCAAACTTCTTCTTCCTCAAAGATTCTCTGGATTCTCTCCTTCCATGCACTATAGCTATTCTGCCCATCCAACCTATCTTCAAATCTCAAACCCAAAGACATGTTTCACTGTCCTACCAAACTGAAATTTTCAAATTTGTGGTAAAGGTTTCAGTTTTCTGTGTAAAAATCAACTCGCTGTAATTTCCACTTTGTTATCCCAAACTGCACTTTTTAGCTAGCCAAGCTCCGATACCATGAAGAAATTTCAACCTCCACTCCAGTTATCAGTTTTCCTTATCACTCCATGCATTTAGTTTTAAATCCAAGCATGATAAAAATTCTAAAATCTGGAAATGACAAAATTTTTCTAAAAACACAAGTTTAGAGATTTCACCACTGCTAAAATTGCAGAAATAAAACACAGCAAAAATATGACAGCCACACAAAGAAAATAACACAATGATTTTTGGTCAATGTGACCTTGGAAAAACCCCCTACAACTCTTGGGGAAAACTAGTTTGAGAGCTCTTCTTTTTTCTGAAAATGCTTTTACAGAGAAACTGAAATACACAACAAAAAATCTAGCAACCACAAATCACAACTTATCTCGATTTTCATGCTTTGCATTCTGCCTCGAAAATTGTGCCAATCAGCAAACAGAGAACAAAAAATTCTCCAGCATTAAATGTTGTATGGCTTGTCTCAAAAAACATGCCCAAAACTTGTTGTACGTACATTACAGACCATACAGATTTCAGCAGTACGACAGCCTCAAAATTCGTTCCCAAATCTGCATCGAAATTCATGCCCAAATATGTCTCGAAATTTGTGCCCTTGTTGTTGTCCCTCTTCCTTCATTTCTGTGCTGTCCCTCTTTCTCAATATTTGTGTCTCTCCTGTTGTACGGTTTTGCCTTGGGATGCATGCTAATAAATGTTGCTTCCCAAATTTGCTGAAATGTTTTCTTGTTGCTCTCCTTCACTTCCTTACTACTCAAAAATTTTCTCCTTGCTCTCTTTTCTCTTTCTCTCAAATGCTCATGAAAGAATAAATGATATTTTTCTCTTCTCTTCTCCTTTTACTCTCTAAATTACCTCTTGGGTTACCCTAAAATCTATTGGCTAAGATTCATTTAGATCTAGGGATGAGAATAAATGTGCATTTAATTCTCACTTTCTATTTTAACTCACCCACTTAAATAAATACACACTTAACCTTTTATTTCCATAGTCATTTTTTCACTTTCTAATTCTTCATTGGCTTTAATAAAGTCACCTTTAAATTAGAATGTAACTTTACCACTTATAAAGTCACTTTTAAATTAGAATGTGACTTTACCACTTATAAAGTCACTTTTAAATTAAATTGACTTTACCACTTATAAAGTCACTTTAGGAGAAAAGTACAAATAAATTTGGACACTTTTCCCTAGGCCAAAGATCAAAGCCTTAGGGAAAAACTTGTCATCTAGTACCCAAATTTTAACAATGATCAGCGATGTGGATGTCGAAAGGTTGGAGGATCCTATCAGGAAGAAGGAACTGCTACAAACGCTCAAGGAAATGGCTAAGGACAAGAGTCCATGGCTAGATGGATGGCATGTTGACCTATTTGTCTTCTTCTTCAAGCTGATGGGTCTGGAGCTAGTCAACATGGGCGAAACAATCAAGAATTCGGAGCATATTCCAAATTTAAGTTGCACGAAACAACGAAACGTTTCGGAGTTTCCGAAACGGGTACGTTTAGAAACGTCACCTCCCAAAAATGGAAATGTCGGCCGAAAAGTTGGCTGAAACGCCATATATGTTTATATATATAAAAGGAAATTTATAAAAAACTGAATAACACATTATCTTGCAAGAAATTCCCATAGATGATAATTTAGAAGGAAAACCAAGTTTATATTAACTCTCATAGATGATTACATAATGGTCGAGTTTCGGTCTAGTTTTGGTCAAGTTTCGGAGTTTCGAGTATGGGTACATCCCGAAACGTTTAATTCCTAGAAGTTTCGTGCAGTATAGTTCAAAATGCTATAAATTCAGCTTTTCTTACTTCAATTCCCAAAAAATCTAATCCTCGATCCTTTGATGAATATAGACCAATATATTTATGTAATATTGTATATAAAATGGTATCTAAACTCCTTGCTAACAGAATCAAAAGGATTTTATCTCCTCACATTACGTTGGAGCAATTTGGTTTTCTGTCCAACGGGAGAATACAAGATGTTGTTGCAATTGCACAAGAAACTATGCACTCGATCAAAACCAGAAAATTAAAATCTTGTGTTCATGAAAATTGATCTCATTCAGGCATATGATTGTGTGGGCTGGGAATTTCTAATCATGATTTTATATCAAGTTGGTTTCCCCCACAGACATGTCCAGTGGATTAAGGCCTGCTTCTGTTTGGCTTCTATGGCGGTTCTCATCAACAGTGAACCCACCCATTTCTTCAAGATATACATGGGGCTTCGCCAAGGCTGTGCGTTGTCTCCACTTCTCTTTATACTGGTTATGGACGCCTTCAACAAAGGTATAAAGGCTAAAATGGAAGAGGGCTCTATAACCGGCTGTAAGGTTACTGAAATTGTACTTTGTCCCACATTTTATATGTGGATGATGTCCTATGTGCAGGGGAGGCAACATATGAGGAATGGGAGTCTTTCCACAAAGTACTTTTGATAATTTTGGAAAAGCTTCAAGTCTACTCATCAATAAAAACAAGGGTGAAATTTTCTCGGATGACGTAGACTCAGATAAGATTCGAGGGATTGCTTCTTTATTTGGGGTGAAAATCCGCCTTATGTCAGCGAGACTCAAATACTGGATGTAATCTAAAACCAGGGAAATATCTAAACCAAGAATGGACATGTCTGTTAAAAAAAGTCGAAAAGAAGCTAACCTGTTGGGACCACAAGTGGCTTTCACTTGGTGGAAGGGTCATCGTGATTAAGGTTGTTTTGAAAGGTAACCCAGTTTTTTGGATGCATCTCTTATAAATCTCGCAAGCTATTATTCATAAGATTGATGCCCTTATCTCCAAATTCCTTTTGTTTGGGATTGGACCTGGCAACAAGATTCACCTCATCCATTTAAATGTGATTTCTAGGCCCATTCAGTTGGGTGGGTTCGGCGTGCTGGATTCTAGGAGGTTTAACCTTTATCTCTTAACCACCAATTTGTGGAGGGCATTTGAAAAAAGAGGACTCTGGCAGAACATTATATTCAGCAAATACCTCCATCATCACGGGCTGGAGGAGTGGGTGGCTGCAGGCATGCCAACAAATCCTAACTCATCTATCATTTGGAGAAGTTTGAAACATGTGATCTCGTGGTTTTGTAGCAATCTCCGCTGGTTGGTGGGTAATGGCCAGAGTATCCATGTTGGGATGGACGCTATTAAGGTTTTTCCTGGTTCCCATCTTCTCTCTGTCCACACAATACACATTCTAAATCAACAAGGGATTAATACCCTTGCCAATCTGTCTGTGGTGAGTCACCTTCCTCTCATTTCCACGGCTTGGCCTCATGCTTAGAATTTGGGCATACCTCAGCATCTGCAAGGGGAGTGTGAAACATATCGAACTATCCTATGTCAAGCAGGGATCACTTTGTCGCAGCACAATGACCATTTGATATGGGGTGGACATATAACAAATGGTCGGATTTCTGTCAAGGATGTATACTATTACATTACCTCGACCACACAGTGATTACCATTTACTGATTGGACTGCTAGAATGTGGGGATGGGATGCTCCACTGAAGATTAAATGGTTTGCATGGCTAATGGTCCACAACCGTATTCTCACATGGGACACCTTGATGAAGAAGGGGTTTATTGGCCCTGGAAGATGTTTTCTATTCAAATCAGATTTGGAGGATTGTTCTCACTTATTCTTACACTGCCCCTTTGCTACTGTTGTTTGGATGGAAGCACCAATATTACTGGGAGTAAATATCACTAGAGATGTATCTTCCATTGTGGTCTATCTCATGTCTTGGGCTCAAAGTGCTATTGCATACAAGACTGTACCATTATATATCCTGTGGGGGATATGGAGGGCTAGAAATGATCTCATTTTCGAAGGCAAATTTTCAGATATAAATCAGGTTGCCTTGAAAATTGTTGCTTACTTCATGGAAGTTGGCCCTTGGATCCCTAAGGCAAATTCCTGCAATATTTCTCTGGTTGATCTGACTGGTATCTTCCCCATCTGTTATTTTGATGGGGCTGCTTCTGGAGGCATATGTGGCTTTGGTGTGTTCCTGAGAATAGACCCCTCATCTCATTACAGATTTTGCTGGTCTGGAGGAAAGGGAGATAACATAAGGGTAGAAATGATCGCATTATGGGGAGCTCTACAATGTTCTTCATGGTTGGGCATGGAGACGATTTCGATCATTGGGGATTCTCTTACCCTGATTCAGTGGGTTCTGGGCAAGAATGACTTAGAGGTCCCCTCTCTCTGCAACTGGATGCTACATATCTAGGACTTAAAGGTTGCTTTAATCAATGTCTCTTTCCAGCACTTATTCCGGTAACAAAATCTTCAAGCAGATGCCCTCTCCAAACATGGTCTGTCTTTTTCCCCTAAGTTTATGACATTTGAATATATTGCTGATGGAAAGATCTGTGGACACGATTTTTTTGAGATTTCATAAATGGTTTTCTGTTTTTTTCTTATTTTTGCCTCCCCTCTGAGATCCCTCCTGGGCCTGTTTGGTTTAATATTTTTACCAATGCACAGGTGTCTAATACTTTCTGTATTTATACTACGGTGATGATCTTCCAGAATGGTTGTTGCACAACTCCTATATCTAGTGGGGTTCTCTGTAATGAATTTTGAATATGATCTTGGTTATTCAAGCCCGCCACTTGGCAAATATGATGAACAGAAATGAACCACGCAAATGTAAAACTTTCCTCATATATAATGAAGAAATGTTTCTGTATTTTTCCTCTGAAAAACTGATTTAGTCAACAAAAACCATCAACAAATCTATGGTTTTGCTTGTGGTGATCAAAGGAGAGAGAGATTATAAATACCCAAGGAGATCAGTGTGTTTTGTGTGTGCACTTGAAAGATCTATTTCTTGGCTCTAGCACTAGTGTTCATCGTATATAATTTATGATTTGTTTTATCTGTTCTAGGACAGGTTTAAAGGAGTGCGAAGGATCATTTGCATTGACACCGGCTAGATATGTGTTTGTTCTCCTTTCAATCTAATGTCTGAACGTGTTTTGATCTGAAGTCCCAGTGTTGTGCACACAAGTGCCAAACCATTGCACATAAACTGAAGGATGGCTTTGATTAGTCGAACCCATTTTTGATGCAGAGATTTGATGCATTGATTACTCGATGCTCTAGGTGTGTATCTCACCAATGCGCAAGTGTCCAGATCTGATGACTGTATGTGATTGTGTATTGAGCGATCTGAGGAAAGATAGACCAGAAATCTGATAAGCTAAATTGACTACTCAATTGAGGTGCCATGTGAGCTAGTGGAGGTTTGTATGCTCTGGTATAACATTTAATTTATTACTGCATATGATCTGAAGTTGGTGTCTCCTCTATTGTATGCAAAGAAAAAGTATCTTATTCCTTCTCCTTTTGTCTTGGATCGATCAAAGGATCTTGATTGTGAACTGAATTAAATATATTTGGTCTTGAAGTGTGAAACCTCTATGTAATCATTGATCTCATAAAAGGTATTCATTAGCATGTTTTGTGGCCAAGTTGTCAATGATAAAACTTGTTGGAGTTTCTTTTAGTGTGTGCGCACATTATAACAATGAAAAAAATTGCAATACACTCTGTTGTGCATAGAAGAGCCTATGCTTGAGTTTGTTGAACCCTCTCTGGAATTGTGACAGGTTGTAAAGAAGAAGTACCTAATATGGTGCGATTGCAGGATAGAGTCTGAATTCCTGAGACCGATTTTAGCATGGTTGATAGACGTTGACATTAATTTCTGTAGCATCGGATGTGCTCTAGCCTCGAGATTTTGCAGAGAGCCTAAGACACATGCATTCTCCAATACCTAGAAATCGTTTGAGAAAATTCCACATAGAGATAGTTTAATTAAAATAATTAATCATTTTTAATGTATTTCTAAGTCTAAACTTAGGAAATGTGATTAATTAAAGGGTATTAATTAAATCTGGTGTGAATCTTCTAGAAGAAGACGATGATCAACTCCCAATTAATCTCAACCTTTGATTTTGTTTTAATCTTGGTCGTTGGTTCTCCAACGAGAGATTATAAGAAGGAGCTTGATGGGCACTTGGAGAAAACTTGAGCAATTCAATCTTGTTAGAGAATTGATTTCCTAAGTAGCAACTGTGAGTTGCCGGAAGTGATTAAGTAAAGTCGAAGAAGTTAGAGGGGGGCATGGATAGTAGACCAGAGGAAGTTTTCCAAATCTGGGGAGTGCAAGGCAGAGAAGACAGAGAGAGGTTTAGAGAAGCAACGCAGAGCTTTAGAGGAGTCTGAGATTTAGCTGGGAAGTCGAATGCCAAAGCTAGAAGCTGAAGTGTGAGACCGGAGGGCCAGAGGAGCGAAGTTCCAAACAGCAGGAGATTCCGGGAAGGAGGTGACACAGACCCCAGAGAGGTTGACGCAAAAGCTGCACAGAGCCAGTGTGGGGCCAGTCATCCAGAGCCTAGATCAGATTCAGATCACCAAACAGTGTGAGATTTTTCTCACTATCTCCTTCTCAGTTTTTCTCTGTATCGAATAGCCAATTTGGGCATCCAACGATTTGTAATAGGATTACTACAGCATAATAATAAAACCCTCAGCTGCTGCACTGGTTTTCCCACATTGGGTTTTTTGAGAGACATTGTCCATAAACAACTATGTTGATGTGTGTGTTTATTTCTCTCTAGTGCACTGTTTAGTTTCCGAAGTATTTTATTTTGTGTAGGCTACAGTGTATCTATTTCAGTATTTTCCGTAGAAAACTGCAAGTAACTTGTTCAAGTAATTTAACAAGTAGGTGAAATATTATCAGTTTGCTGCAGTAGGAATCGAGTAACCGATTTTTCACAGTTAATGGAAAAAGTGTCTCATCATTCATGATTAACACCTTGTTTAGCATGGTTTATGGCTAAGTGGGTTTGTGAAAGATATATATATGCTACTATGTATTTTTGTATGGTTGATATTTATGTGGCAAAGAGCCATTTATATCATGATTGCATGTCATGAGTTTTATTGAGTTGTTGGTAAGGGTATATATGTTGGTTTGAGTGACTTTGTATATGATCTTGCTGCTCTTTGTCATGGGTTGTTGGTTGTATTTATGAGCAGATTAGTTATCGTAGAGAGATTGGTGTATGAGCAGAAGTATGTGCTGCTAGAATTTGATCTACATTTAGTTGATTTATTAGGTTGAGACAGAGTTGTTTGAAATGCAAACTATGGTATATGCCTAAACTGTTGTGTTGTGTTTACTGAAAGGGTTTTGTTTGTATGAGTTGAGTTGTTGAGAAGGGCAATGAGGCTATTTGTGTTGGAATAGTGATCTGAATGGCAAACCTAGAGTTTATATATTGACATATTGTTATTGCGGAGGCTTATTGCGGGGGCAGTTTTGTATGGATATAATTGTCTTTTACATTAGATTGAGTTTGTTGATTGAGATGTATTGTCACATGTTGCTAGGTAATATCACGAGAAGGCCAATGTGGTTGGGAGGATTTTGATGCTGCTAAGAATAAGATTTGGCATTGTATTGATGTTTAGGTTGAGCGAGAGGGGTTTTGTATTGTTGATGTATTCATGGGAACTTATGTTACAATAAGTTTAAGTTGTCGAGTATGAATTATGTGAGCAGTGTTAAGATTAGATTTTGGTCAGAGAACTTGATGCTACTAGGGTTTATGCAAGGTTTGATCAGGTCCATAAGGGTTTGTTATTGATGAGACTCGAGAGCAAAGATTGGTTGTTTGTTTACTGGATATGGTGAAATTAGTTCAGAAATGGTTTTATATCAGATTGATTGTTGATATATGCACAGTTGTATTGCAGAGAGAGATTGGTTGTCAAATCATATTTGTATTCAATTGTTGAGCAGAAAGTTACAACTGTGTCTAGTATGAAAATTGGATGAAACGTGGCCTACAGGATTTGAATTTGTTGCAAGTGGATCCAATGTGAAATATTTTGAAACGAGGTCAACAAGAAGTCTGAGGGTTGTCGCCTTTAGTAAGGAAGTGGTAGCTTCCTTCCGGTGGTGGCAAGAGAACTAGATCAAGGAGTGTTGGCTTCCTTCCAGTGGTAGCTGGAGAAACAATAGGAGGTGGTACTGATAGCCTTCAGCATTTAGGATCCTACACACTAGTAGAAGCCTGTACCAGTACAAAACGTAAAAGAAGGTTTTCACTGCTATAATAAGAAGACAGAGACAACAACAAAGGTGGTTTTTCCTAATGGAATTGCCACCTAATATTTGGTGTTCCTATGAGATGATATCCTGACTTGTTGATGTGATGCACTATTACAATTTACAGTTCACGTCTTTATGATTATATACTACTTATGCTTAGATCCACTGTCATAATGTGCTACTAGTTAAATGATGATTCAATCAGCATTGCAAGGAAAAGTATAAACTGGATAAAACTAGATTCAGTGTGAAATACTGATTCACCCCACCCCCCCCAGTATTTCTAACAATTGGTATAGAGTAGGTCCTTCAAGAAATAGCTTGATCACTAGAAGGAAGATCCTGCAAAATGAGCAAGCCAGGGCGAAGTCTTCTCAACCAGACTACATCTGTGTGAAAAATTATAGATAGAGATCCTACTATAGTGATTGATATTAATTCTTCTAATTATTAATTCATAATAAGTTATTCACAGTGTTTCTATGAGAAGTATCGAAATAAATTCTATTGCATCCTTCACAATTAAATACTGCGGAAAGTAAATGCAAAGAAAAATACTAGCACAAGTACAATCACAATGATAGTTATTTTTGGACAATTGTCCCTGGAAAAACCCAATGCGAGAAAACCGATACAGAAGATGAGGGTTTCTTTATTAATCTTCAGCAAAAATCTCATGCACAAGATACAACCAGCAGAATAGAAGAGAAATCTTTGTGAGAAATTTACTAACAGTTCTCTCACACTTCTCGGCAAGATTCTGATCAAGGAGAGGACTTGTTGCCCCCTTTGTGTCTCACTGCGTCAGCCTCTGCATGAGGACTACGCAATCCCAACATCAACCTCTACGTTGTCCCTCTGTGTCACAGCTTCTGCATTGTCCCTTCTCTGCTTTGTGTCTTCTGCTCTTGCACTCTCGACTGATGTTGCTACCCTCTCTCTCCTCCTCACCTACTACTCTCCCTTTCAATCGATTTCCTCTTGCCGAACTTCAACCAATGAGAAAATCGATTTTACTTGGGTAATTGAGTATCTACCTGGTGTATTTTCCAAATGCCCATCGATGTCCTTCTTATAATCCACTAGTTGAGAACCAACGACCTAGATTAGATTCTAATCAATGGCTCAGATCATTTGGACTCGATCTCCGTCTTCTTCTAGAAGTTTCATGTTGAAGTTTCTAAGTCTAACAATTAGAAACCCTCCATGTACTTTCTGATTTTTTCCTTCCTACTTGTTCTGATTAATTAACAAATTATTTACCATGTAAATATTGAAAATAAACACAAGTACATGCTCAACACATTACAGATCATTAGCTGAAGGAAACAAAAACAAGCACACAAATAACACTGTTATTTTTGGACTAATGTCCCCGGAAAAACCCAATGCGGGAAAATCGGTGTAACTATCTGAGGGTTTGATTTATTAAGTAGTTCCATAATACAATCTGGATGCCAAATCTGGCTCACCCAACAGAGAAAAATCTTGGCAATAGTACCTCCCTTTTGAAGACAAATGCTCCAGCTGAAACCCCAGATAAACACTTTGGCAACTCCTCAGCTCCAATCTGCCCCACAAAAAACCCCAGCGTCAGCCTCTAGGGACTGCGTCAGCCTCTTCTGCCCTCTACGTCAACTTTCCCGATAGTTCTGGCAGTTCCGGCTATTCCCGACACTATCTTTGCCTCTCTTCTTCTGTATTCATTGCCCCTCCGCTGCAACTCCAGATCACTCTCTCAACTTTCTCAGCAAACCCAACCCCAGAAAGTCAAAATCTTGATTTCTTGGTGTGTTCTCCAAGTGACCCTCAAGCCTTCTCTTATACTTTTCTCATTCACATATCAACGGCCAAGATTAAGTCCCTAATTGACAGCTAAGATTAGGTCTGGCTTGATCCCTGTCTTTTGGACCATTCTAACACAATTTTATATTAATTCACATTAATATTTTAATTTCCCCAAGTTTAGACTTAGGGACTCCATTAAAAATATTAATTAATTTAATATCTCCCAAACTGTTTAGAATCTGCCCAAACCCTTTTTGGGTATTGGAGATCTCATGTGCCCTAACCTCTCCACCAAATTTTGTGGCTAGAGCACATCCGCTGGTACCCCAAATTAACACTCCCTCTTAGCAAGAACTGTGCTCTAGCAATACTTCTCACTGAGCATCACTATGATCATCCGACATCAATCCATGTGTTGATGCTAGGCTTGCTACCCAACATCCTCTGCACTGTTGCATACTGTACTGCTACCCATGGCCCTTCCATTGCCACTACTGCATCTGTACTACAACTCCCTCTGCATCCATGTTGTTGATCATGGCCTTACCACTACCACTGTTGCATCTGCACTGCAACCCCTCTCATCATGCTGCATCGTGTTGCCCATAACACTACCACTGCTAACTGCTTCACTGCAACTTAGTCACTGAGAAATAAGTAACTGATCTCCCAACTCTAACATCTATGTTAGGCTAGAGTACTCCTGATGCTGAAGCTCCCTCTGTCACTGACAAGTGCTCCCTCTCTTACCTCTACGGTGCTACAACAACTCCCTGCATCTTGCACCGTTGCACACCTCTCTGTGCCATCCTGCACTGGTGCAACACTCCTGTGCCTCTCGCACTGTTGCAGCCTGCTAGCCTCGCGTTGTCCTTGGAATTCTACACTATAGCTCTCTCTGTCGCTTCATCCGCATTCGTCTCTACCCACATCCGCTAGTCCTACTACTCTTCCTCATGGCTCCCGTAGCATGGTCTAATTCAAGAGGCTGAGTACCTTGAGAATCCTGCCCCTCATCGCCTGTAATCCGTCTGACTACAGCTCGATGTCTCCCCACATCCGCTCAAATGGCGTGTGTGCACTTATGGCACAGTCATCGTTTGTCTCCACTTCCTTCTCTGCCCTTGCTGGCGCTGCCTAGGTCTCGGAGGCCTCTCCCTTGTTCTTCTTCCTTGGACACTGGGTCACCTAATGACCCAGCTCCCCACAGTGGAAGCATTTGACCTTGGAGAGGTCCTTCTTCCGTTTCTCCTGCTTTCCCTCAAATGCTAGGGCAACATCCTCCTCCTCCTACTTGACTTTGATCCCCTTGTCATTGCTTCTCATATTGGTTAGCCTTCTGATCTCTTCTTGACGAAGAGCTACCCACATTTCCTCCTAATATGGAAGGGTCGCTCTGCCTAGTATGCTCCAGACAAATACCTCCCAGTCTTCTGAGACTGCGTTCAAGATTGTTCTCACCATCAATTCCTGATCTTGCATGGCCCCTATGGAAGTCAGTTGATCCTGGATCTCATTCAGTCGACCGAGGAAGGTGTCGATCAATTCTCCCTTCTTCATCTGGTATGACCGCAACTGATTTTCTAGTAACATCCTTCTCTGCACAGAAGTATGCTAGTACAATTTCTTTAGGGCCTCCCACATCTCATTTGTCGTTTCCTTCTCGGTAATGTGTGGTACTACATGGTCCTTAACCCCGTCAAGGATGATGCTCTTCGCCCTCGCCATTGCCTCCTCATACTTGTCGGTATCAGCTAGGTCAACTGGGATCACTATCATCCTCAAGGTGAAGTGCTTGACACGATTTTATCAAGTACGGATAAGATTTTGGCCTTCCAGACTGCAAAGTTTGAGGCTCCGTCCAGTCTATCCTGGTCTCTTAATCCATGTAGTGCCATACTCCTCTTCTACTTCCCTCCTGGAAGTTCTTGATGTGACTCCCTCTGAGCCTTGATTTCCCTCTTGGAAACCCTTCTGTCGATGTCGAGATGCCCCCTACTCTGATCGTCTGTGCAACTGCACCACTGATCCAAATTTATCGGTTAGAAACCCTCAGTAGCAACTCCCTCCTCCTTGGCCTTGCTCTGTTAGGTATTGTTCTGACTACAGTACCCTACCAACTCCACTCTGCAACTTACCCACAGCCTCCTAAACCCCAACAACCTAAAGGTGAGAGCTTTGAGGCTCTGCGCAGTCCCAGCACCGACAAACTAGCTCCCTCAGTCAACTACGTCAGCCCTCCTAGCCTCTATGTGAGCCTGTCTTTGCCTCCTTCAGCCTCTACGCAACCTCTTCTTGGCTCGAATTTGATGACATAGACACTGCGTCACCCTTCCTTGCTGCTTTGCTGCTAGGAACAGCTTCTATCACTTGGGACAGCTGTTTTCTGATGTTGTTGCTCTGCTTTGCTGACATCCTCAGTTATCCTATGATCTGCAACCACGCTTTGATACCATGTTGAAGTTTCTAAGTCTAACAGTTAGAAACACTACATGTACTTTATGATTTATTCCTTCCTACTTGTTCTGATTAATTAACAAGTTATTTACCATGTAAATACTGAAAATAAACACAAGTACATGCTCAACACATTACAGATCATCAACTGAAGGAAACAGAAACAAGCACACAAATGACACCGTTATTTTTTGACTAATGTCCCCGGAAAAACCGAATGCGGGAAAACTGGTGCAGCTATCTGAGGGTTTGATTTATTAAGCAGTTTTAGAATACAATATGGGTGCCAAATCCGGCTCACCCAACAAAGAAAAATCTCGGCTGTAGTACCTCTCCTTCGAAGACAGATGCTCTGGCTAAAACCCCGGATAAACACTCTGGCAACTCCTTAGCTCCAATTTGCCCCACGAAAAACCCCAGCGTCAGCCTCTAGGGACTGTATCAGCCTCTTCTACCCTCTGCGTCAGCTTTCCCGGCGATTCCTGGCAGTTCCGGCTGTTCCTGGCAATTCCGGCTTCTGCCCTCTGCGTCAACTTTCTCGGCTGCTACGTTGATCCCCTCTTCACTATCTCTGCCTCTCTTCTTCTATATTCACTGCCCCTTAGCTGCAACTCCAGATCACTCTCTCAACTTTCTCAGCAAATCCAACCCCAGGAAGTCGAAATCTTGATCTCTTGGTGTGTTTTCCAAGTGACTCTCAAACCTCCTCTTATACTTTTCTCGTTGACATATCAACGGCCAAAATTAAGTCCCTAATCGACGGCAAAGATTAGATCTGGCTTGATCCATGTTTTTTGGACCATTCTAACACAGTTTTATATTAATTCAAATTAATATTTTAATTTCCCTAAGTTTAGACTTAGGAACTCCATTAAAAATATTAATTATTTTAATATCTCCCAAACTGTTTAGAATCTGCCCAAACCCTTTCTGGGTATTGGAGATCTCATATGCCCTAACCTCTCCACCAAATTTCTTGGCTAGAGCACATCCGATGCTACCCCAAATCAACATTTCACCCACAGTTTAGATTAATACCCATTAATTATTTTAATTTCCTAAGTTTAGACTTAGTGTCCCATTAAAAATAATTAATTATTTTAATAAAACTGTCTCTAGGTGGGATTTCCCAAAACGATTTCTGGGTATTGGAGAATGCATGTGTCCAAGCCTCTCTGCAAATTTTGAGACTTAGAGCACATTCAATGCTACCATAAATCAACACTCCCTCTTAGCGACGAATGTACTCTAGCAATGCAACGTGTTGAAGCATTACTCTGACTCTGAAACATCTCTCTCTATGTTGTTGATGTCTAACATCCTGCCCATCAACTACTACGCAAATTTTGCATCTGTACTGTTGTTGACCCTTCCACTATCAACACTACATCTGTACTACAACTCCCTCTCAATTATGCATATGTGTTGTTGTTGGCACTGCCACTACCAAAACTGCATCTGCATTGCAACTTTCTACCATTGCAACTAAGAAACCATTTGTTTCTACAACTGAAATGGATTCTCTCCCATACCCATCTGCTTCTTGAATTGAATGAACTTAGCCCTTCCTAGAGCTTTTGTGAGTACATCTGCTACTTGATTTCCTGTGGAGACATACTGTAACTGTACTGCCCCACGCTGAACAGAGTCTCTGATAAAGTGACATCTGATATCAATGTGTTTTGACCGATCATGAAACACTGGATTCTTAGAGAGTTTAATACAACTTTGATTATCACAAAAGATATTGGTCACCTCCATCCTTTTCCTGAATAAACTCACAAGCAATTTTCTAAGCCATATAGCTTCACATGTAGTTGTGCGGGTTGCCATATATTCTGCTTCTGCTGAGCTTAGAGCTACCGACTTTGGCTTCCTGCTGCACCAAGAGATCATTCCTGATCCAACATTGAAGCAATACCTGGAGGTAGTTTTCTATTCTACTGAACTACCTGTCCAATCTGCATCTGTGAATCCGTTCAATCTGACGTCATCTTCTCGAGTGTATTTCAACCCATATCCGATTGTTCCATGCACATATCTAAGAATGTTCCTAGTTGCTACCCAATGCACCCTTTTCGATTCCACCATGAACTAACTAAGGGTGTTGATAGCAAAGCAAATGGTTGGCCTAGTGTTGACCAAATACCTGAGCAACCCAATGAGTTGTCTGTACAAGGTGGAGTCCATCTCCTTGTCTCTTGATGCATCTATTTTCTTCCAGTTGGTGGTCATGGGTGTAGCCATGGACCGACAATCCTGCATTCTAAAGCTCTTTAGAATCTCTGTAGCATATCTTCCTTGTCTAAGGAAAATCTCCCCATCCTTCTGCCATACTTCCAATCCTAGAAAATAATGCATCAACCCCATACCCTTCATGTCAAATTCTACTTCAAGATTCTTCTTATAGTCCTTTATGAGCCTAGATGACCATGTTAGAAACAAGTCATCCACATATAATACCAGAATAAGTGCCTCATTCTCCACCATTAGATAGTAGAGATTGGGATCAACATCACTCTTGACGAATCCCAACTTCTACAAGTAACTATCAATCTGACCATACCATGCTTGAGCCCATACAGGGCTTTGTTTAACCTACATATATAAGTTATCTTCTCATGAGTTTCGAAGCTTTTGGGCTATTCTATATACATCTCTTCTTCTATCACCTCGTTCAAGAATGTTGACTTGACATCCATCTGGTGAATCTCCCATCCCATTTGAGCTGCTAGGGATATAACGGATCTGATAGAGGTATATCTAGCTATTGGGGTGAAGGTCTCTTCATAGTCTATTCCTTCTTTTTGTGCGCACCCCTTTACTAGGAACCTAGCCTTGTACTTCTCTATACTGCCATCTGCAGCATACTTGATCTTATAGATCCATCTTGATCCTACAAATGATTTATCGTCTAGCCTAGGTACCACTTCCCAGACATCATTCGTCATGATAAAACTATACTCTTCTACCATGGCATCCACCCATACTTGGTGTTGTACAGCTTCCTGAAAGCTAGAGGGTTATTCAACCTATGCTACCAAGGCTTGGTACCTGTCAGGTTGTCTATGCTGCCTCTTCTCGGTTCTAGGAGCTCCGACAAACTCCTTTGCATCCCTCAATGTCTGTCGTACTTCTCTACTAGTTATGCCACTGGTGGTGGTAGGCTTGATCAAATCCTCCTCCTATTCCTATTGTTCCACTTGCTAAGAACTACTTGAATTTCCTTCTTCTGAGGAAATACTGGTACTAGTCACTGTGCTAGTTCCAGGTGTTTGTCCTCCCTGCTGCTGCTGGACTAAAGGAATATCTACTAACTGATCTTCTACTGGCATCTCTCGAGATTTCCTGAAAGCTCTATCCTCCATGAACTTCGCATCCCGTCTTACTACAATCTTCCTGCTGCTAGGAATGTAGATTATGTATACCTTTGAGGTCCTACGAGGTCCCCCTTTTCTGCAGTCTGATCCAGTTTACTACGCTTCTCGTCTGGAATGTCACAATATGCCACACTTTCGAATATTTTGAGATGACTGACTTCAAGCTTCTTCCCGATGAAGACACTTTCAGTGGTTTTCTTCCCCAAGGCTCTGTGAGGAGTTCTATTGTAGATATACACCGCTATGTTGCAAGCTTTTGCGCATAAGAATCTAGGCAAATCCTAATCATACAACATAGCCTTTGCCACCCCAACAATATTTCTATTCTTAGGCTCTACTACTCCATTCTACTCCAGATTCTATGGAGTCGTCCATTCTCTTTTGGTGCCCTCTTTTGTGCAGAAATTTGTGAACTCTTTGTTCGTATATTCTCCACCATTATCTGACCACAAAACCTTTATCTTTATTCCTATCATGTTCTCAACGAGAGCCTTAAACTCTCTGAACCGATCAAAGACCTCATCCTTGGTCTTTAAGAAATAGATCCAGGTTTTTCTAGAGTGGTCATCAATAAAGGTGACGAAGTATTCGCCACCACTAAGAGCTCTTGTGAACAATGGACCACAAATATCTAAGTGTATCAATCCCAATACACCCTCTGCTCTGTGTTTTACTCCTGGAAAAGGTTGATCTAGTGTACTTCCCTAATACACATCCCTTGCATATATTATCAAGCTCAATACCAAGAGTTGGAACTCCTGTAACAGTCTCTCTGAGCATCCTCAGTGCTCCATCATTAAACGTCCCATTTGCCTGTGCCACAGCTCATTCAGTTCCTTTTCACCGTTACGATTGCTGCCTATTAGTGCCATTGGAGACTCGAGTTGCAACCTATTGTTGATTTGGGGTAGCATCGGATGTGCTCTAGCCACGAAATTTGGTGGAGAGGTTAGGGCACATGATATCTCCAATACACAAAAAGGGTTTGGGCAGATTTTAAACAAATCAGTAGATATTAAAATAATTAATATTTTTAATGGAGTCCCTAAGTCTAAACTTAGGGAAAGTAAAATATTAATGTGTATTAATACGAATCTATGTTAGAGTGATCCAAAAGACATGGATCAAGCCAGATCTAATCTTAGCCGTTGATTAGGGAATTAATCTCGGCCGTTGAGATGTCAACAGAAAAAGTATAAGAGGAGGCTTAAGAGTCACTTGGAGAGCACACCAGGGTGATCAGTGATTCTATTCTCTACAGCAGGGTTTGCTAAGAGAGATAGAATCAATGATCGGGAGAGCAACTAAGGGGCATTGAGTACAAAGAAATAGAGAAGGCAGAGATTATGTCGGGAGAGCAACGCTGCAACCAAGGAAAGTGATGCAGAGCAAGCAAGGGCTCATGCAGGGCCATGCAGCGGCAGCCAAGTCCTCGGCAAAGCACCAGAGAGGCCAGTGTGTCTGGCGTAGAGGCCCAAAAAGCTGATGCAGGGCCTCCTGGGGCTGACGCAAGGCCAGCATGAGACAGAGAGGGGCTGACGCAGTCTAGATTAGGCAAACGCTGGGGTTGCAAAGCAGTTTTGTGCTGAGGAGCTGCCGGAAGGATTTTCGAGGGTTTCAGCCAAGAGAGTTCTCTCAAACTGTGAGGTATAGCTGCTAAGGAAACTCTCTATTGGGTAGGCCAGTTTCGGCACCCAGATTGTACTCTGATATTGCTTAATAAGACAACCCTCAGATAGCTACACCAGTTTTCTCGCATTGGGCTTTTCTAGGGACATTGGTCCAAAAATAATGGTGTCATGTGGTGTGTTTGTTCTTGTTTCTTTTAGTTGTTGATCTGTAATATGTTGAGCATGCACTGGTGTTTATTTTCAGTATTTACTTTATAAATAACTTGTTAAAGAAAATAACAAGTAGGTAGGAATAAATCAGAAAAAGTGCATGAAGGGTTTCTAAACTAAGTAAACTTAGAAACATCAACATGGTATCAGAGCGAGGTTGCAGATCACAGGAGGACTAAAAGACATCAACCGAGCGGAGCAATAGCAGCAGAAACAGTTGTCTCGAGGTGACAGAAGTTGTTTCTAGCAATGCAGAAGCCAAGAAGTGTGACGCAGAGCCAGCCAGAGCCACGCAAAAGAAGTTGGAAGCTACACAGAGCCTCAGAGAGGCCAGCACTGCTAACGCAAAGGGCCAGAGTGCTTACGCAGGGCATCCCATGGTTGACGCAGACCCATCTGGGGTGATGCAGAGCCAGCGTGAGGCAGAGAGGCGCTGACGCAGTTCACAGAGAGGCAATTGCTGGAGTCTAGAAGGCTGCAGAAATATTGCAGAGTGGAGTTGGTGAGGTACTGTAGTTAGAACAGTACCTCACAGAGCAGGGCCAAAGGAGTTGTTACCAAGGGTTTCTAGCCAAGGAACCTATATCAGCAGTGCAGTTGCACAAGACGATCAGATCAGGGGGCATCTCGACAAGCGACAGAAGGATTTCCAGGAGGGAAATCAGGACTCAGAGGGAGTCCAGAAGAGAACTTCCAGACAGGAAGTAGAGACTCAAAGGAGTCGAACAAAGAACTTCCAGGAGGGAAGTAGACGAGCGTCATGGCACTACACGGGGTAAGAGACCAGGATACACTGGACGGAGCATCGAACTTCGCAGTCTGGAAGGACAGTATCTTATCAATGCTTGACAAGAATCGTGTCAAGAACTTCGCCTTGAAGGTTATAGCTATCCCAGTCGACCCCAATGATAATGACAAGTACGAAGAGGCGATAGCGAGGGCCAAGTGCATTATCCTTGACGGGGTGAAGGATCATGTGGTACCACATATAGCTGAGAAGGAAACGGCAATTGAGATGTGGGAGGTTCTCAAGAACCTGTGCTAGCATACTTCTGTGCAGAGAAGAATGTTGCTAGAGAACTAGATGAAGTTGTATCAGATAAAGAAGGGTTAATCGATTGACACCGTCCTCGGAGGACTGAATGAGATACGAGACTAGTTAACTGCTATAGGAGCGACACCGGATCAGGAGCTTATGGTGAGGACAGCCCTGAATGCTATCTCAAAAGATTGGGAAGTGTTTTTCCAGAGTATCCTGGGCAGAGGGACTCTCCCACCTTGGGACGAGATGTGGGCAGCTCTTCGCCAGGAAGAGATCAAACGGCAATGGAAGACAGGTAGCAGCAGAAAAGGGATCAAGGTCAAGCAGGAAGAGGAGGACATGGCCCTAGCATATGAGGGAAAGCAGGAGAACCGGAAGAAGAAAGATCTCTCCAAGATCAAGTGCTTCCATTGTGGGCAAATGGGTCATTATGCGACCCAGGGCCCAAGGAAGAAGAGTAAGAAAGAGTGTTCCGAGACTAAGGCAGCGCCAGCATGGGCAAAGAAGGAAGTTTTGACAGACAATGACTGTGTCATAAGTGCACATGCACCACTTGAGAAGTGGGGAGACATCAAGTTGTAGTCAGGCGAACTATAGGCGATGAGGGGCAGGATCCTTGAGGTACCCAGCCTCTTGGATTAGACCTTGCTGCAGGAGCCCCGAAGAGGAGTAGCAGGACTGGTTGAGTCGGGTAGAGATGGATGTGTATGGAGCGGCAAAGAGAACTACAGTGCAAGAGTCCCAAGACAGCGTGAGGCTAGCAGGTTGCAAGAGTGTTGCACCAGTGAAGGATGGCACAAACAGGTGCAACGGTGCGAGATGCTGGGAGTTGTTGCAACAACGCAGAGGTCAGAGAGGGAGCACTTGTCAACAGTGGAGGGAGCTTCAACATCAGTGAGTGTCTCTAGCCCCATAGGGAGGTCAGATTGGGATATCAATTACTTACTTCTCAATAACTAAATTGCAGTGCAGCAGTGGACAGCACGATACAACATGATGAGAGGAGGTGCAGTGCGGATGCAATGCTGGGAGAAAGGACCAGCAACAACACGGATGCAAAGGAGTTGTCGTACAGATGCAACAGTGGTAGTGGCAAAACCATGGGCAGCAGTACAAAATGAAACAGTGTAGAGGATGTTGGCAGGAAGGCCTAGAATCAGCACATGGACCAATGCCGGATGATCAGAGTAATACTCAATGAGGAGTATTGCTAGAGCACAGTCCTCGCTAAGAGGGAGTGTTGATTTGGGGTAGCATTGGATGTGCTCTAGGGACAAAATTTGGTGGAGAGGTTGGGGCACATGAGATCTCCAATACCCAAAAAGGGTTTGGGCAAATTCTAAACAGATCAGAAGAAATTAAAATAATTAATATTTTTAATGGAGTCCTAAGTCTAAACTTAGGGAAAATAAAATATTAATGTGTATTAATATGAATCTGTGTTAGAGTGGTCCAAAAGACATGGATCAAGCCAGATATAATCTTAGCCATTGATCATGGAAAATCTCGGTCGTTGAGATGTCAACAGGAAAAGTATAAGAGGAGGCTTGAGGGTCAGTTGGAGAGCACACCAGGGTGATCAATCATTTTATTCTCTAGAGCGGGGTTTGCTAAGAGGGATAGAATCAGTGATTGGGAGAGTAGATGAGGGGCATTGAGTACAGAGAAACAGAGAAGGCAAAGATTGTGTGAAGAGAGCAGCGCAACAGCTAAGGAGAGTGACACCGAGCCAGCAAGGGCTCACGCAGGGCCACGGAGAGGCAGCCAAATGTTGCACAGAGCACCAAAGAGTCCAACGTGTCTGACGCAGAGGCCCAGAAAGCTGACGCAAGGCCTCTTGGGGCTGACGCAGGCCAAGAAAGGCTGTCGCAAGGCCAGAGTGAGATAGAGAGGGGCTGACGCAGTCCAGATTGAGCAGACGTTGTGGTTGCAGAGCAGTTTTGTGCTGAGGAACTACAGGAAGGATTTTCCGAGGTTTCAGCCAAGAGAGTTCTCTCAAACTGTGAGGTATAGCTGCTAAGGAAGTTCTCTGTTGGGTAGGCCAGTTTCAGCACCCAGATTGTACTCTGATATTGCTTAATAAGAAAACCCTCAGATAGCTGCACCGCTTTTCCCGCATTTGGTTTTTCCGGGGACATTGGTCCAAAAATAATGGTGTCATGTGGTGTGTTTGTTCTTGTTTCTTTTAGTTGTTGATTTGTAATATGTTGAGCATGCACTGGTGTTTATTTTCAATATTTACTTTGTAAATAACTTGTTAAAGAAAAATAACAAGTAGGTAGGAATAAATCAGAAAAAGTGCATGAAGGGTTTCTAAACTAAGTAAACTTAGAAACTTCAACACCTATATGGTCTGTTGCTTCAAGCTCCAATTTGTCTCTTCTTCTTCAAGCTTGGATGTTTGACATATACTTTCTTTACAATGAAGTATACATCGCATCCCTTGTCTTGTAACTAGGACACTGAAATCAGATTCATTCCTAACCCAAGCACATGCAAAACATTAGTGGCTCAGATGTTGGTTCCTGCTTCCGTCTGAAATACTATGGTGCATCTCCCTACTGGAGTACCCTTCATTCTGTTTCCTATAGCAATATGGAAGTCCATTTGCTCTTCTTGATAGCTCGAGAAATATTCTCGTACTCCAGTCATATGGGTTAAAGCCCCACTATCAATGCACCAAACATCTGTTGATGTTGAACTTGCCAAGCATGCGATTTCTTTTTCTAATCTAGAAGATAATCTAGAGACATCTTGATTTTCCATCCTTCTTTGTGCTATTTTCATATCGATTTCTGACGCTTTTCTTCCCCAGCAACTGCTACAAAAATATCTGCGTCCCAACGGAAGATCTGCTCTGTAAGAAAAAATACGTTGCTTCCTTCTACCCCTGGTGAGCTTCGATGTGGAGATCAAATTTCTCTGTGACTCACTCAGAGAAATCGATTTCTCCTCAAAATTTCATCCTTCTTGGCCTTCGAACTACGCTACCTTTGGGGTTTCAAATTGTTGCCTCTGCAGTAATTTTGAAATCCTTTTTCTCTCTGCTTCTAAGCTCTTCTGCTTACGATCTGAGCTCTGATACCATGTGAAAATTTCTAGATAGAAATCCCACTGCAATGACTGATATTATTTCTTCTACTTATTAATTCAGAAATAAGTTATGCATAGTGTTTCTACGACAAATATCAAAATAAATTCTACTGCAGCCTTCACAATTAAAATACTACAGAAAGTAAATGCACAAAAAAATACTAGCACAAGTACAATCACAATGACAGTTATTTTTGGACAATTGTCCCTGAAAAAACCGATGCGGAAAAATCGATGCAACAAATGAGGGTTTCTTTATTAATCTTCAGTAAAAATCTCATGAACAAGTTACAACCAGCAAAATAGAAGAGAAATCTTTGTGAGAAATTTACTGACAGTTCTCTCACACTTCCCAACGAGATTCTGATTAAGGAGAGGACTTGTTGCCCCCTCTGTATCTCACTGTGTCAGCTTCTACGTGAGGACTATGCAGTCCCAGCGTCAACCTCTGCGTCATTCCTCTGCGTCACAGCTTCTGCACTATCCCTTCTCTGCTCTTTGTCTTCTGCTCTTGCACTCTCGATTGATTCTGCTACCCTCTCTCTTCTCCTCACCTGCAACTCTCCCTCTGAATCGATTTCCTCTTGTCGAACTTTGACCAGTGAGAAAATCAATTTTACTCAGGTAACTAAGTATCTGCCTAGTGTGTTTTCCAAATGCCCATAGATGTCCTTATAATCCTCCAGTTGAAAACCAACGACCCATATTATATTCTAATCAATGGCTCAGATGATTTGGACTCGATCTCTGTCTTCTTCTAGAAGTTTCACCCATAGTTTAGATTAATACTCATTAATTATTTTAATTTCCTAAGTTTAGACTTAGGGTCCCATTAAAAATAATTAATTATTTTAATAAAACTAATTCCAGGGTCCCATTAAAAATAATTAATTATTTTAATATAACTATCTCTAGGTGGAATTTCCCAAAGCAATTTTTGGGTATTGGAGAATGCATGTGTCTAAGACTCCTTACAAATTTTGAGACTTAGAGCACATCTAATGCTACCAGAAATAAACAATTTGTTCAATGGAATGAATTTCACATTTTGGAAAATTAGAATGAGGTCTTATTTGAGATCCATCGAAGTTGATGTCTGGAAAGCAGTAGAAAGTGGGTACCAATACCCCAAGTCCATCCCAACAAATGATGCAGGCAAGAAAGAATACAAGAACAATGCCAAAGCAGTTAATGCCATCTTGGGAGGACTTGCAGAATTAGAATTTGTAAAGGTGACACAATATGAAATAGCTAAAGAAATGTGGGACAAATTGGTAAACAACTATGAAGGAGATACAAAGGTAAAAAGTGCAAAGTTGCAGCCATATCGAATTCAGTATGAAACTCTTAAGATGCGTGAAGATGAAAACATTGCTAATGTTTTCCTTAGAGTAGATGAAATAGTAAAATACTAATTCACTAATGCCCAAGTTCGATGCCAAAGTTTCTGCGATTGAAGAAATGAAGGACATGAGTCAGCTATCCTAGGAAAGGCATCATGGAATACTGACAACGTATGAAATGAGGACAAAAGGGTACCAATCTGAAGTCAGAGAAGCTACTTTCAAGGCTACAAGCAAAGGCAAACAAAAACAAGAATCAAAACACACCAACTATATCTCAAATAACGAGGAAGAAAACTTTGTCAAAAAGTTGCAAAAGGGAACCAAAAAGTACAAAGGTAAGCTTCCATTTTTGTGTTTTGATTGTTGAAAGATAGGCCATGTTGCAACTAAGCTCCCATACAAAGATAATGTTGATAAGGAAGAGAAGGGAAAGAATATCTCTAAGAAAAATGTCAAAAGGAATTTCTCTAAGAAGAAAATTTTTTATTCTCATGTAGTGAAGGTACATCTAATGACAAGGTGGATGAAGACTCAAGCTCTAACTCTAGTTACATAATTCTCATGGCTCTCGACGATCAATTGGCTAGTGAATCAGATAATCGTGACACGGATGATCTGATGAATGCATTGACAGACTCAAAAATATAAACAAAAACCAGGAAATCAAAGAGAATAGTATTGTTGAAGAAATAACCTTGCTAAAGACTCACTTGGAAGAAGTTGATGTTAGTTTTTGTAGCATTAGATGGCGTTCTAGTCTCAAACTTTGTGGAGAGGCTAAACATAGGAGATCTTCAAAACCCAAAAATCGTTTTTGGAAATTCCACCTAAAGATAGCTCAATTAAATTAATTGTCCATCATTAAAATTTTCCTAAGACAAACTTTGGAAAATTGGTTAATTAATAGAAATTAATTGAGAAAGGTGAGAATTCTCTAGAAATTCACACAGATTGACTTGGAAATGATCTCAGCCATCAATTAAGTTTTAATCTTGGCCCTTGAAGTCTCAACTTGAGATTATAAGAAGAGGTCGATAGGTAGAAGGAGAACACACCAGTGTAGATACTCAGTGATCTAGGCAGTTCGATTTTCCAATAGCAAATGATTCTGCAGAGAAATCGAGCCAATGATCGAGTAGCAGGGGGCAAAGGGGCAGAGTTGCAGATTTCCGAAGGAGTTTCCAATTTCGGAAGAGTCAGGTAAGGGAGGTCGAAATTATCCAAAGGAGGCTGCGCAAGAGCTTGCACAGAGCCTCAAGAGGGAAGTTCGATTCAGCTAGGAAGGAAGTTGTTTCAGGCTAGGAAGATTTTCCAGAGGGCAAGAGAAACACTTCCAAAGGCAGCGACAGGCTAGACGTCTAATTCAGGAGCAATTCCGGGGAGTGCATGTGAGCGTCTGCGCAAGCACTGCCTAGAGGCATACGCAAGGGTATTTCAGGGGCCAGTTTCAACGAGCAGGTTATTGTTGGATTGCTTGTGGAGGGGTAAATTTCCATTAGATATTTTGCTAGTATTTCTCTCAAATTGGATTGCCAGATTAAGCATCCAAATTATTGTACTCAAAATTGTTGCTGCATGATAAATAATAAAACTCTCATCTGCTGCACCGGTTTTCCCACATTGGTTTTTTCTAGCGACAATTGTCCAAAATAATTGTGTCATTTTGTATGTGCGCTAGCATTTCTCAGTTCCTATTTTTGCTTCCGCAATATTTTTTTATGGTGAAGAAATTGCAATGTGAATTATTCGTTGTTTGTCATAGCAAATAAAGTGCATAATTAAATTTAAAGTTAGAAGAATAATTCCCAGTTGCTGCAATAGAGTTAAAATTTTCACAGCTAAAAGGGTAGAAGAGGTACTAATGAAACAACTTCAAGAGAAAGATAGGTATTGTGAGAAGTTGAAATCAGCAATTGTGGCCTTAAGGAAAGATTCTAAGAAAACAAAATATCAGCTAGATTTGAATCTTAAGTGGATAAAGGCATCTGAATCACTGGAGAAAATTATTAATGATCAATGCTCTCCTCTAATTAAGACAGGTCGTGGATACGCTACAACTCAGAATAAAAAAAACAAAGATTCAGATCTCATAGTTCCCGCAGGCACAGATCCAAAAGATTATGTCAATGCTTTGAAGGGAATTAGTGATCAACTTAATACACCCAGCAATAAGACTCAACAAAAGCAGGATGAATCAAGCCACACACAAGCAAAGAAGCAACCAAGATCAGAGATAAGATCATTCTTCAGGTATACAAGTTTGTTTAATGGTTAATGTTTTACTTGTAACCTGTTTGGCCATAAGGCCACGGATTGCAGATCTAGCAAATGGAGTGCAGGCAAAACCTATCCAAGGGAGATATCTGGAATGAGTATCAAATGATCAGACCCTCTAGCCTCCTATCTCGGCCATATGAGGTGTTATGCGTACCATAATCTTGGGCACATGACCAGAGATTGCAGGAGGTCTAGAATCTTCAGGCCATTCAGTCATAAGGAGCAACAAATTCAGAGTAGGTCAAGTACAAAGACAGAAGGGAATGCTAAAGCAAAGAAGAAGTTTATTAAGATTTGGAGGAAGAAGGAGCAACAACCAAAGAAGTAAAGGAAGACAGTCCCCACTATAGTCTACTGTACCTAAAGCATACTTATAAAAGGACTGCAGAAATGATGAGAGGTGCATAGCCTCAGGGGGAGCATATGGCAGCAGTTGGCAGCATGAAGAATGAAGATCAAAGTTGTACCAGCAGCAGTGTGTTGTGATTCAGAGCTTATTCGCACATTCAACTCCGCAATATCAATATGCCTATTAGATGTATAATCAGCTCAAGGGGAGCCTTGCATGCTACTAGGGTCTCAAGGTTGTCCCTGCATGACCACTACCTGGTATGAGTCATTCGGTATGCATCGAAGAGAGTCATCTTGCTTCAACCTTTTAAAGCACTCTTGTGTGTCCTTTGAGCAGCCATGTATTATTTACCATTCAATGCATTAGTTGAGTGTTCCATGTTTTGGAGAGAGTATTGGTTCAGTCATAGGTATGTTATTCTTGGCATCCTGGTATGTTGGTTGAATAGTATTTATTTGTAGTAGATCATCTTATTTTGGTCATGTAAAGCACATGCGTATGCAATATTATAGCCCTGTAACATGTTATCTTCATTATTGGGTCTGCTGGTTGGGTGCTCTTGGTGTTGAGAAAAGTTGGAGTCATGTTTCAACCACGTGGAAAAATGGATTTCATGTTGTAGTCATGACTCATTGTACAGTCAAGTATGCACTGCAAATTTGTGGTGGAGAGAGAGTCATCATGATAGGCTTGCTTACAAGAGAGTTATATATCAGCCATATGTGTTTATCACAGCCATGTATCTCATTGTGCATCTTTATTCATGGGTCATCATGAAGTCATTGGTCCATTGGATGAGCAACACTTGATGTAAGCATGAATTTTGCCTTGTAAACACTGTTAAGTGCAATGACGTAACAACCATGTACTTTTATTGTATCATTTATAACAATTGGTATCAACAGCAGCTTGGAGACATTTGCAGCCCCATTACATGTTCAGGGGGAGCATGTTAGCAAAGCAGCAGAGAAGAAATGCAGAGAGACTTGTAGGCATGAAGGCATACTGGTAGTTGATCTGTTATCAATTGGTATCAAACCTGCCTACTAATTCAATCTGATGTATTTAGTGGTGGCAGCATGGTGTTTCATACAGATTAGACCACCCTTTTCCATTGATGTCAAAGGGGGAGAGTGACGTAGTGACTAACAGAGAATGGAGATTTGTCAGCTTGCAGAAGGGAAGATCCACGTTTGGTGTTTGTGCTTGTCGGTTGACATCAATGCCAAAGGGGGAGAATGTTTGGCAGCATGGTGCCAATCAGGTTGGCACTGAGGACAACAGGTCAACAAGCTTGTGCATGATGTGGTTGGAGAGGTTGTTGAGGCTTGTACAAGTTCTAGAGATTGTGATGATACTTTGGTGTTTGTCAGATATTTGTTGATGTGCTTGTGATGATGATTTGGTGTTTGCTAATGTTATGAGTTGTTGGAGTAGAGTTGCAGGAGTATGCAGGGGTTGGACAAGCTCTAGAGATGTCTGCCAAGGTGATGTAGAAGTGTGGCAGAATTCTAGGTAGAGCAACTATGGTTTTCCTCAAGTTAAGACAACTTCGCTGGGATGATAACTAGCACAGAGTGATGATTTCAAAAACCTCGCAAGGTGGCCACTCTAACCCTGCGATGATCATCTCTGGGAGGCAGTTCTATCCCTGTGATGATACCAGTGGGTAAAGAACAATAAAAACCAAGGGCCAAACCATCGAATTGCCCAAGGTAACTCATGAAAAACCATCAACAAATCTATGGTTTTGCTCAAGGTAACAAAGGGCGGGGAGATTATAAATACCAAAGGAGATCAGTCAGTTTTGTGTAACACTTGAAAATCTATTTCTTGTCTCTGGCACCAGTGTTCATATATATTTTATGATTTGTTTTATCTGTTCTGGGACAGGTTTAAAGGAGTGTGAAGGATCATTTGCATTGGCACCAACTAAATCTGTGTTTTTTCTCCTTTATATATCTTGTCGATCTAATGTCTGAACGTGTTCTAATCTGAAGTCTCAGTGTTGTGTGCACAAGTGCCAAACCATTGCACATAAACTAAAGGATGGCTCTGATTAGTCGAACAAAATTTGTTGACTGTTGATGCAGAGATCTAATGCGCTGATTACTCCATGTTTTGGGCATGTATCTCACCAGTGCGCAAGTGTCCAGATCTGATGAATGTGCGTTATTGTGTATTGAGTGATCTGAGAAAATATGGTCCAGAAATCTGAAAAGTTAAAGTGACTATTCAATTGAGGTGTCGCGCAAGCAAGTAGAGGTTTGTATGCCCAAGTATAACAATTTATTACTGCAGATGATCGGAATTTGGTGTCTCCTCTATTGTGCGCAAAGATAGAGTATCTTATTCCTTCTCCTTTTGTCTTGGATCGACCAAAGGATCTTGATTATGAATTGGATTAAATATATTTGGTCCTGAAGTGTGAAAACTCTATGTAACTGTTGATCTCAACAAAGGTATTCATTAGCACGTTTAGTGGCCTGATTTGTCAATGATAAAACTTGTTGGAGGTTCTTTTATTGTGTGCGCACATTATAACAATGAAAACAATTGCAATACACTTTTTGTGCGTAGAAGAGCCTACACTTGAGTATGTTGAACCCTCTTTGGAACTGTGACAGGTTGTAAAGAAGCAATACCTAACCTGCTGCGATTGTAGGACAGAGTCTGAATTTCTGAGACCAGTTCTGGCATGGTTGACAGAGGTTGATGGCAGAAGTGTTTCATGATCCACACATTGTTTTGCGAGGTTTATGGCTAAGTGGGTTTGTGAAAGATATATATGCTACTGCCTATTTTTGTATGGCTGAGTTTTAAGTGGCAAGGAGCCATTGATGTCATGATTGCATGCCATGAGTTTTATTGAATTGCTAGTCAAGGTATATATGTTGGTTTGAGTGACTTGTATCTAAGCTTGTTGTTGTTTGTCATGGTTGTTGGTTGTATTTATGAGAAAATTAGTTATAGCAAAGAGTTTGGTGTATGAGCAAAAGTATGGTATATGGCTGAACTATTGTGTTGTGTTTACTGAAAGGGTTCTTTTTGTATGAGTTGAGTTGTTGAGAAAGGTGATTGTATGAGGGTAGTGAGGTTGCTTATATTGGAAGAGAGATTTGAATGGCAAAGCTAGAGTTTATATACTGACGTATTGTGATTGCAGAGGCTTATTGCAGGGTCAGTTTGTATGGCTACAATGTCTTGTACATCAGATTGAGATGTATTGTCATATGCTGCTAGGTAATATCATGAGAAGGCCAGTGTGGTTGAGAGAATTGTGATGCTGCTAAGAATAGGAATTGGCATTGTATTGATGTTCTGGTTGAGTGAGAGGGGTTTTGTATTTCCTGATGTATTCATGGGCATTTATGTTACAATAAGTTTAAGTTGTTGAGTATGAATTATGTGAGCAGTGTTGAGATTGGCTATTGGTCAAAGAACTTGATTCTACTAGCGCTTATGCCAGGTTTGATCAGGTCCATAAGGGTTTGTTATTGATGAGAGCAAAGATTACTTGTTTGTTTACTGGATACAGTGAAATTGGTTCAGAAATGGTTTTATATCAGATTGATTGTTGATGTATTGTATTGTATTGCAAAGAGAAATTGGTTTTCAGATCAGATTTGTATTCAGTTGTTGAGCAGAAAGTTGCAGGTGGGTCCAATTTGAAAATTGGATGAAACATGACCTACAGGATTTGAATTTGTTGCAAGTGGATCCAATGTGAAAGATTTTGAAACGAGGTCCACAGGAAGTCTGAGGGTTGGAGCCTTTAGTAAGGGAGTGGTAGTTTCCTTCCGGTAGTCGCTAGAGAATGAGATCAGGGAGTGGTTGCTTCCTTCCAGTGGTAGTTGGAGAAACAATAGGAGGTGGTAGCCTCCTACAAGTAGGAGCATGTGCACTAGTAGAAGTATGTGCCAATGCAAAATAATAGTAAAAAGAAAATAGAAACAACAACAGCAATGGTTTTTCCCAGATGGATTTTCCACCTAATATCCGGTGTTCCTATGTCATGATATGTTGATTTGTTGATGTGTTGCACTATTATGGTTCGCATGTCTTTATGATAATATACTGATTATGCTTTGATCTACTGTCATAATGTGCTACTAGTTAAATGATGATTCAATTAACATTGAAAAGAAAAGTATAAACTGGGTAAAACTTGATTCAGCACGAAATATTGAATCATTCAGTATTTCTAACATCTCCTTCAACAGTAAATAGGCCACTGTTAATGATAAAATTCATTAAATAAAATATTAAAAGTTGGCAAAACAAAGCACAAATGGGATGAAATGAAATGATCAGCGGCAACTAATGGAGCATGATGAGGATACATCAAAAAAGGACTCGGAATATCAATCAACAAGCTGCCATGGCACTAAAAATGAGTAAATATCTGAAGTAGAAAGAAGAGACAAGAAAGGAATCTAAGAGATGAGGCATATCAAATTAAACTTCCTCCATGGATTCTATAGTTTAATACATGATCAGATGTATTGGGAAGTTATCTCTTCAAGCTCTATATATCATTGTGGAAACTAAATAGGACTTTGCACTTTAAAAGGAAGCATTTGATAGCATACACTTTCTAGAATAAGGTTTATCAGTTATGCAAAAGAGAGGGGCATAGTATAAGCAAACCTCATAGCATCTCTTAATTGTAATATCTTGCTTTGCAATTTTGTAGAACAGATATCCTACCCTGTTTATTCAAAAATTCATATAGGTATTCCTATTTCTATGGAAGGATTTAAATGTAACTGTAATTGAAATTTAGATTAATGAGCAACTTGTCAGAGTTCTAGACATTACACTCATATGTTTCTGTCTCTAACACTTATGTTTGATCCAAATTACATTTTGTTCTAAAGTTATAGACTTTAGAAATGTTATTAATATTAAATTCAGCAAGCTAGGCTTTGCAGGTATTTTGTTTAGAGCTCCTCACAATTTATAGACTCCAGGGTCAATTATACTCACAGTTGATTCTCTATGTGGCCAGTTTCGTTGTATAAAATGCCAGGTGTATATGATTTTATTAATAGTTAGGAGGAAGCATTTTATTCAAAAAAATAAATAAATAAATTCTTTCTTTCAGAAATTATTTAAAAAATAACTCATCTTTGGTTGTACTGCCTCACATTTCTACCCAGCTCAGACCCTCCCCTGACCATGCTGAGATTTGTATGTGCCACAGCCCTCATTGCAATGGCCATCTCAAATTATAGGCAGTATAAGAATATTAGCATGTATATAAAACATGCATATGATAGCTACATATGCATGCATCGCATGCACTGCGCTAGTACACATATTAACCTAAGTCACAAGACACGTCCATCAAGGTCTCGTGTCCCGTATTTCACGTGTCGGACACGAAATGTGCCCTAAAACATGTCGAAAACGTTTTATTTCGTGTCCTCCAATCAAGACACGTGTTTTGGATGTGGCGAAAATGTGCCCTAACGTTTTTGGCTCTTAGGACACGTGTCCCATGAAAAGTGACATTTAAAACTCGCGATATGGTTTATTTTTGGGTTTATTTTTGTCATTGTTCGCTGCCAAAGTCGAGTTTGCTCACCACCAAAATCGAATTTGCAATGCAGTGTGAGGAATTTTGTCGGATTCGAGCACAGTGCTCACAACTTCACATTGAGAGCACAGTTCACAACTTCACATTGAAAGCACAATTCACAAGTTCTTCTAAATTTTTAGTTTTATTTTATAAATCATGACATTTCTAAATTTCTAGTTTTTTTTTTGTAAACTGAGTATGTCTATTTCTATAAACAGAATATATACAGCAAATACATCATGATCTCATCCCGCCCCGAAGGGAAACCGGGCCTCTTGACCATCCAAAAATGGCAAGTTGAAACAAAATTGAATGTTTATCACTGTATCAAACCAGTTTTCCAGATCTATTACTATATCTAAGACCATACTATAATCTACGAAGATCTTTCTATTTATCAAGACAAACATATATTGCATGCCGAATGTGAACAAAGAGATCTAAATTTCCAAAAAACCAGGAACATGCCTTAAATTCTACTTGTCTGGGCCAGCTTGCTGGCCTTTCTCCTGCTTTACCAAAACTCCACTAGCCACGAGCTGGTTCTGCAGGTCCTCCAGTCTTTTTTCCTGAAGGAGCATGGTGATAACAATGTCCTTCAGCTCCTTTTTCACATTTGGAAGGCCCTGAACCATTTCTGCCATCTCCATGGCAACCTGCTCTAAGGCTTTAGCCATAAGGCGTTTCATAACCCAATATAAATGGAGGGACTGTTTATAGAGGGTCATTCTGCCCCTGGTATGGCCAGGATCAGGCATAATGGCAGCCCATTCTTCCATTTCCTCTTCTGACTGAGCCTGAATAGCGTCCTCCTCCCAGTGCTCCATGATCTTCCTAACTTTTGGATTTGAATTTTCTCTGTAATCCTTCTCTGCCATTCGAATTCTATCACTAATCGTCTGTCTGGTCCTCCTGGATTCATCGCCCGCCGCTGGCTCGTCTTCCGGTTCCTGGATGGGGCTACACTGTCGACCCCTCCGACTTCTTCCCTCCGCCACATCCCTACGCTTACGACCGCCTTGGCCCCTTCGGCCTCGACCCCTTCTCCCTCTGCCCCGCTGGCCTCCTCTGCTCCTGCCACCATCACGGTCCCTCTCTATCTCGTTATCCTCACTTTCCTCGCCCGGCAAGCGTTTCCAGCGGTTTCTCCAGACTTCCTCCTCCTGAATGTCTTGTTGCTCCTCATTTTCCTCTTCAGAGATTTCCACGAACTGGACGTGCAGTTTCCCTTCTGCATCAACCTTCCGCTTGCCTTTCAAATCCGCCGGGCTTTTATGCTGAAACTCTTGCCCCCCGCTTCGCATCCACCTCCTTCCGCTTGCGCTGCCTTCTCCTTCCATTACCCTGTTTCCTCTGCACCTTCCGTCTCGCGTCTTCCTCACGGTGACAGGCCCAGTCCGCCAATGCACTAGAGAACTGTCAACCGAAAATGACTCGTTCTCCCCTCGGATAGACCCAACCCCACAGCACACCAGGTCGCTGCAAACAGCAAATTTGCAATCCTCTCGGACAGTTATCCCTCTTTTGCTCCTAGTATTATCACCGCGCGTCCTGGTAGAATCATAATCGTGGTTGTATCTGTATCTGTTCCCACGGTTCATCACATCATGGTGCGACCTGCTCACCGTCTTGCCGTCCCATCCGATACTCAAGCCACCTGCATTACTGATCCTCTGCGCGACCTGATCTCCCTGCCAGCTGCTCCACCTGCCAACATTAATCCTTCCTTGATCAATCTTAATTACGCCTTCGAACGTGCGCCGCCGGGACGTCACGTTACTCTCAGCCAGGTCAGCCAGCCCGATCGGGCGGACATTTCTAAATTTCTAGTTAGTAGTTTTTTTTAGTAGGTTTTTATGTGCTTGAACAATTGTTAATAACATGAACAATGAACACTGAATTGTGAACATCATTGATGTGTGGTAAATTAATAAACTAACTAGTAACTAGTACATTACTAAATACTAAATAGATATCATCATGACTCATATCTATAGATGTTCTAATTTCTAAAAAATATGGACCAGGCACTATATTTTTGTATTTTATGTATATATATATATATATAGCATGTCCCTCATGTCTTGTTTTTGGGGTCGTTGTGTCTCGTGTCAAATACTCATACATATGTGTCCTCCATGTCTCGTATCCTCGTGTCATGTGGCTTAGATATTAACTTATTATGAGAATTGTCAAGAAAAGATAAACAAATTAATTATTGAAAGTTCTAAGTGAATACCTAACGCACATAAATATTAAATATATTGAGTGAGGTACTTAATGTATGTACCACTATTGTTAAAATTTGGGTACCATAGAACAAGTGGTTCCCTAGGGAAAAGTGTCCAAACTTATTTGTACTTTTCTCCTAAAGTGACTTTATAAGTGGTAAAGTCAATTTAATGTAAAAGTCACTTTATAAATGGTAAAGTTACATTCTAATTTAAAGATGACTTTATTAATTTCAATGAAGAATTAGAAAGTGAAGAAGTGACTATGGAAATAAAAGGCTAAGTGGGTCTTTATTTAAGTGGGTGAGTTAAAAAATAAAAAGTGAGAATTAAATGGACACTTATTCTCATCCCTAGATTTAAATGGATCTGAACAGTGAGGAAGTGAAGGAGAGCAGCAAGAAGAAATTTCAGCAAATTTGAGCAGCAACATTTATTGGCATGCATCCCAAGGCAAAACCGTACAGCAGGAGAAAGGAACAAAATTGAGGAAGAGAGACAGCAACAAGGGCACGAATTTCGAGGTAGTTCTGGGCACGATTTTCGAGGCAGTCATACTGCTAAAATCTGTATGGTCCATACAACGAGTTCTGGGCATGATTTTCGAGGCAAGTCGTACAGCATTTAAGGTTGTTTTATTGCTAGAAAATTTTATGTTTTGGTTGTTTGCTAATTGGCACGATTTTTAAGGCAGAGTTCAAGCACGAAAATTGAGATAAGTTGTAATTTGTGGTTGCTGGAATTTTCACTTTGTATTTCAGTTTCTCTATAAAAGCATTTTCAGAAATAAAGAAGAGCTCTCAAACTGGTTTTCCCCAAGAGTTGTAGGGGGTTTTTCCAAGGTCACATTGACCAAAAATCACTGTGTTGTTTTCTGTGTGTGGCTGTCATAATTTTGCTGGGTTTTATTTCTACAATTTCAACAGTTATGAAATCTCTAAATTTGTGTTTTCAGAAAATATTGTCATTTCCAGATTTTAGAATTTTTATCATGCTTGGATTTAAAACTAAATGCATGGAGTGATAAGGAAAACTGATAACCGGAGTGGGGGTTGAAAATTCTTCATGGTGTCAGAGCTTGGTTGGTTGAAAAGTGTAGTTTGGGATAGCAAAGTGAAAATTACAGCAAGTTGATTTCTACACAGAAAACACAAACCTTTACCACAGATTTGAAAATTTCAATTTGGTAGGACAATAAAACATGTCTTTGGGTTTGAGAGTCAAAGACAGGTTGGATGAGAAGAACAACTACAATGCATGGAAGGAGAGAATCCAGAGCATCTTTGAGGAAGCAGAAGTCTGGGGCATTATGGTAAATACCACACAGAACCCAATAGCAGTACTTTCTGACCCTGTACAGTTGGCAGAGTTAACAAAAAGAATGCTAAGGCAAAAGGATTGATTCTGAAAGGAATAAAAAATCATGTCATTCCTCATGTGACAGGAAAGACTTATGAACATGAGATGTGGACAGCCTTGACCAGTCTTTACCAGAGCTCAAATGAAAACAGAAAAATGGTCCTAAAGGAGAAAGTGAAGGCCATTAAAGTGGCTAAGGCTGACAGTGCTATAGCATACCTCACAAAGATCACTTCAGTGAGAGATGAGTTGGCAGTCGTAGGCGAGATCATTGCACCCACTAAGTTGGTGAGGATTGCTTTGAATGGTCTTCCCAAGACTTGGGAGAATTTTGTGGATGGCATTGTTGCACAGGAAAACCTTCCCGATTGGGAGAGTTTGTGGGATGATTGCATTCAGAATGAGATCAAAAAGAACCATCTTGGGGCAGCCAAACAGGTGGAGGAGGATGACTGTGCCATTGTTAGCAAGAGGCAAGAAGGGCAGAGCAAAGAAGCAAGCTTTCAACAGTGGAGGAAAAGGTAAAGGCAAGCAGCAGAACAAGGAGAAGGGCTATTCCAAAGTCAAATGTTGGAATTGTCAAAAGTTGGGACATTATGTTGTTGTGTGTCCGAAGAAGAAGAACAAGAAAGAGAGAGACAAACCCATGGCAGCTTCTGTAGAGATAGAGAGCTTCTCAGAGAGCTTTGATCGGGAGTTTGGGTTCATAGCTTGTGAAGCCACTAGTGCCGAATCACCTACCATACAGGTTCAGAGGGAGTGTGCATTCCCGGCTACTAGCAGAGCATCTTCTAGCATTTGGTATGTTGACAGTGGCGCTTCCTGCCACATGACAGGAGTCAGAGAGTACTTCTCAGAGCTTTTAGAGGATGATATTGATATGGAGGTAGTACTTGGTGATGACAACATGGTTAGAGCAATCGGTGTGAGGACATTGACATTTGATAGGGGACCCAAACCTCCCTTGAAAGTGTCAAATGTTCTATATGTGCCTGGAATGAAGAAGAACCTGATATCCGTCTCAGCACTTGAGAACAAAGGATATGATGTATTGTTTAATAGAGGGAAAGGGCTTATATATCATAGGGAACTCCAGCTTCTTCAGCTAGAGTGATTGGTGTGCGCCATGCCAAGGTGTACAAGTTCTCATTCCAGCCCCTAATAGCATTGAGTAGCAGCACCCAAGACAGGACCGACAACAGATCTAGCAGTTCAAAGTTGTGTGAAATTTGGCACCGCAGGATGGGGCACATGTATCATGGGGCCTTGAGTACATTGCAAGAGATCACCACTGGTGTGCCAGATTTCAGTTCTGATCACCTTGATGTATGCAGAGGATGTGCTATGGGGAAGTTTGCCAGATCCCCTTTTCCGAGCAGTGACAACAAAGCGACCATGATCCTTGACTTGATTCATACCAATGTGAGTGGTCGGATGTCTCATGTATCCTTGAGTGGCTATGAATACTATGTTTTATTCATTGATGACCACTCCAGGAAGACCTGGAATTATTTCTTGAAGACCAAGAGTGAGGTCTTCAAGCGGTTTCAAGAGTTCAAATCTCTTGTGGAGACCCAAATAGGTAGGAAGATCAAGGTCCTCAGGTCGGACAATGGAGGGGAGTATACCCTTGGTGAGTTTGTTGATTTGTGTTGAGGCAGGCATTAGGAGGGAGTTCACGGTTCCTTACAACCCCCAACAGAATGGGGTTGTGGAGAGGATGAATAGATCCATTGTAGGGGTTGCCAAAGCCATGCTTCATGATCAGGGGTTACCTTTATTTTTGTGGGCAGAGGCCTGCAACACTGTTGTGTACTTGCAGAACAGGAGTCCACATCGTGCCTTGCGGAATGTGACTCTGGAAGAGAATTTTTCTACGAAGAAGCATGTGTTGGTCACTTTCGTATATTTGGGTGCCTTACATATTCCTATGTCCCCAAGGAGAACAGGACCAAGCTAGAGCCCACTGCAGACAAGGGCATCTTTGTGGGTTATAGCGAGACCTCGAAAGCTTATCAGATTTATATTCCTACACAGAGGAAAGTGGTTGTCAAGCGGGATGTGAAGTTCGAGGAGGAGAGAGCTTTCAAGAGGTCACGGGAGTTAGAGTACCCAGAGTCACCAAACCCTCAAGAGCATCTGAGTCAGTCACACGGATCAGGAGGTACATCGATTACAGTGTCAGGTTCATCAGTGAGCAGTGGCTCTCAGATTCAGGTGGTTGGTTCTTTGGGCAACATGCAGGGCAATCCACAAAGCAGTTCATAGGGTAGTCCACTAATGGACAATTCGCACGGTACTTCAGCATCTACAGGCACAGATTCAGGCATGAGGTCAGTTGGCAAGCCTTCAGGAGTTCAGGCTTCTGATGATGATGAGCATTCTTTCACTCTAGTGGGAGAAGTATGCTCAAGGAATAGGAAGCCCAAGTGGCTTCAAGATACCTTGCACAAGGCCACATCAGTTGCTGGGCCAAAGAGGCAGGTTAGAGAGAGTAAACCACCTAAGCAGTTCTGTAGTTACATGGCATTGGTAACAAGCATTGTTGACTCCAAGCCTTCTAGTTATGAGGATGCAGCCAACCAGCAGCTCTGGAGAGAGGCCATGATGGAGTATTCTTTTATTATGAAAAACGATGTTTGGGAGGTAGTGTCAAAGCCTGAAGGTAAATCAGTTGTTACTTCCAAATGGCTCTACAAGATAAAGCATGCTACAGACGGGAGCATCAAGAAGTTCAAGGCTCAATTTGTGGCAAGAGGGTTCTCACAAGTAGAGGGAGTTGACTATGACGAGACCTTCGCTCTCGTAGCTCGGTATACATCTATTCGCTCCATTATATCGATTGCAGCAAAGATGGGTTGGAAGATACACCAGATGGATGTGAAGACCACATTTCTCAATGGCTTCATTCAGGAGGACTCAGGAGGTTTATAGTGAGCAATCACAGGGCTTTGAGGTGCATGGGAAGGAGTCCCATGTATGCTAATTGAAAAAGGCACTCCATGGCTTGAAGCAAGCTCCTAGAGCTTGGTGCTCGAGGATTGTTACATACTTACAGCAGTTGGGTTTCACAAAGAGTGAGGTTGATCCGAACCTATACTTCATTGTGGTGGGTGAAGAGCCTCTCATTCTGGTGTTGTATGTTGATGCCTTGATCATCACTGGTGCAGAGAGACTCATTGAGGGTTGCAACAGATCTTTCTTTAGAGTTTGAGATGAAGGAAATCGGCTTGATGCATTATTTTCTAGGATTGGAGGTGTGGCAAGAGGAGGGGCATTTCTTCCTGGGACAAGGGAAGTACATTGTGGATATTCTTAGCAGATTTCACACGAAGGACTGCAAACCCATGTCTGCACCTATGATCACTAATTGGAAGAAGCTTCACGCTTTTGATTCCGAGTTGGTGGATCCTACTCTATACAGACAGTTGATTGGTAAATTGATGTATTTGGTCAACAATCGACCAGATATATGTTTTGCAATTAACACTATGAGTCAATTCATGTGTGATGTAAGAGCCCTAAATTCAAAATACTAGAATATGTAATTTAAATACAGAATTTAAATTATTTATCTAATGAATACCAACCTGTCTGCTCTACTACAATTCTTGTTCCGATCGTGTTTTTTCGACTGCATTACCAAAACGACCAAAACCTCCCTGCCGAACTGGGTACAACCTAGGTACTCAGTGTCAGAATGCTTTCCAATCGAAGCAATCTGATCCCCCATGCCCAAAAACTCCAGTACAATCAAGACTCCTTCATGTCTGTGCCTCTGTGTTAAAATTGTTCTCCTTCCTCCCTTCACTATTATGCTCCCAAGCAGCAAAAATATCCCCCCCTTCAGTCCTACTCCCTTCTCCCTTTTATTTCTTAGAACCACCGCTTGTTTATCTTTCATTTACTTGGCTGTGTGCCCCCTGTCTTATTACATGGCTCCTTACCGTGAATTAGAGAGGGAGTCATGTTTTATTGACACTCATCACTTACGTAGTGTTTTTGTGATTAATATTTATTTAATATTTTATTATACTATAACTTTTAATGTTTAACCTTTAGTATAAAGTTACTTCTTTTATAACAATATACTCCTTTTAAAACTTTAGTAACCTAAATTTAGAACCTTGGATAATGTTCTATGGTTACTTATTACGATAATGACAAATACTAAAATACATATTCCGATATATTGTTTTTTTGTGAGTTAGATATTTATTTAATATCTTCAATAATTATATGATTTACCCTCTGCTTAAAATGTCTTTATAATTTAATATGACTACTAGTGCAGTGTAGGCGATGCATGCATGTGTAGCTATCATATGCATGCATCGTCTGCATGCTAATAATTCACATTTTGTTTACAGTGGTAGATGGTTCATTACATGTGAGCCCAGGAGAGTGCACTGGGTGGCTGCAAAACACATTCTTCGTTACTTGCAGTGGACCATGGATTTTGTTTGGATTATAGACAAGGTGATGGAGTGAGACTAGCAGGGTACACGGATTCAGATTGGGCAGCTTGTGCTCAGATAGGAAGAGTACTTCCGGGTGTTGTGTTGGGTTGGGTTCGGCAGCTGTGTCATGGATCAGCTGAAAACAACAGTCAGTTGCATTGAGCTCAGCTGAGGCACAGTATATGGTTGCTAGTTTGGCTAGTTGTGAGGCCATATGGCTTGGCAAGATGTTGTTTGGTCTATATGGTCAAGCATTAAGACCTTTAGTGATTTACTGTGATAATCAGAGTTACATAAAATTCACGGAGAATACAGTTTTTCATGACAGGTCAAAGCATATTGATATCAAGTATCACTTCATTAGAGACTATGTCCAAAAGGGAGTTGTCAAGCTTGAGTACATTTCCACAGATGTGCAGGTAGCAGAGATTTTCACCAAAGCCTTACCACGGGGCAAGCATGTCTACTTCAGAGACAAGATGGGAGTGGTGAGGTACACTTTCCTCGGTAAGAGGGAGTGTTAAAATTTGGGTACCAGAGGATAAGTGGTTCCCTAAGGCTTTGATCTTTAGCCTAGGGCAAAGCGTCCAAATTTATTTATACTTTTCTCCTAAAGTGACTTTATAAGTGGTAAAGTCAATTTAATTTAAAAGTGACTTTATAAGTGGTAAAGTCAATTTAATTTAAAAGTGACTTTATAAGTGGTAAAGTTACATTCTAATTTAAAGGTGACTTTATTAAAGTCAATAAAGAATTAGAAAGTGAAAAAGTGACTATGGAAATAAAAGGCTAAGTGGGTCTTTATTTAAGTGAGTGAGTTAAAAAATAGAAGGTGAGAATTAAATGCACATTGATTCTCATCCCTAGATCTAAATGACTCTCAGCCATTAGATCTTAGAGTAACCCAAAAGGTCATTTAGAGAGTAAAAGGAGAAGAGAAGATAAAAATATCAATTCATTCTTTCATGAGCATTTGAGAGAAAGAGAAGAGAGAGCAAGGACAAAATTACTGAGCATTGAGGAAGTGAAGGAGAGCAACGAGAACATTTCAGCAAATCTGGGTAGCAGCATTTATTGGCACGCATCCCAAGGCAAAATCGTACAGCAGGAGAAAGGCACAAAATCGAGGAAGAGGTACAACAGCAAGGATATGATTTTCGAGGCAAGTTTGGGCACAATTTTCGAGGTAATCGTACTGCTGAAATATGTACAGTCCATACAGCAAGTTTTGGGCACAATTTTCGAGGCAAACTGTATAGCATTTAAGGTTGCTTTATTGCTAGAAAAATTTATGTTTTGGTTGTTTGCTAGTTGGTGCGATTTTCAAGGAAGAGTTCAAGCACGGAAATCGAGATCATAACCTGCCTCAAAAATCCCGCTGAGTTGCAAGTTCCCCGGCTACTTCTGCGTTGCCCTTGTGTGGGCCCTGCTTCAGCCTCCAAGGCCCTGCGTCAACTCAACTGGGAATTGATTTTCCCTCAAAAGCCTTTTCCAACCCTCCCAGCGCAAAAACGTCAGCTTCCCCACCAAATTCGGAACTCTGAGTTGGAAATTGGAAGTTTCTCTGCATGGGGCCTGCATGAGCCCTTCCTGGCTCTACGTCACCCTCTCTGCCCTCTACGTTGCCTCCTCTGTGTGTCTCTCTGCCTCTCCCTCTGCCCCTCTCTGCAAAAGCTCACTATCGAAATTCTCCCTGCAGTTGCTTTGCTTCAGAAAATCGAACTTCTGAACTCACACTATGTGTCTTTCCAAATGGCCCTCAAGCCTCCTTAAATAATCTCCTCATTGACACTCAACAGCCCAGATTAGAAGCTTATCAATGGCTAAGATCATTTTTGCTTGATCCTTGTCTTCTTCTAGAAGTTGCACCCACAATTAGATTAATACCCATTAATTATTTTATTTTGCTAAGTTTAGATTTAGGGTCCCATTAAAAATAATCAATTCTTTTAATAAAACTATCTCCAGGTGGAATTTCCCAAAAGGCTTTCTAGGTTCTTAGGAATACATGTGCCCAAGTCTCCCTGCAAAATTTGAGACTTAGAGCACATCCGATACTACCATAAATCAACACTACCTCTTAGCGAGGAATGTGCTCTAGCAATGCAACCTGTTGAAGCATCACTCTGTTCTATAACAAACCCCTTTGCGCTACTGATGTTTGACATGTTGTCCACCAACTACTGCGCAAATGTTGCATTTGTACTATTGTTGACCCTACCACTATCAACACTGCATCTGTGCTACAACTCCCTCTGAATTTTTGCATCTGTGCTATTGTTGGAACTTGGCACTGCCAATGCCAACTGCCCCTGCACTGCAAACTGATGTTGTTGTTGCATCAGCAATAGAAAAACATCCCAAATTATTGAACTAACTATGTTCAGTATGATACCATGTGAATGTTGGAGCCTGACTGCTGCTAGTCTTTGTGCTGACCCTCAAAATCTTCTGCGCTATTGCTGACCTCTGCTCTATGCCATTTTCACTGCTACCAACTCTGCTCTACATTGTTTAGTCTCTGGTGCTCCTAGCCACTACAATTGTCTCTCCGACACTCCTCAACACCATCTGACACTAGTCCATCCTACTACCACAAAACTTGTTGAAGAAAGTGTAACTAGGTTTAGTTTTCATAATGACATTATCTTTGCAAACGATGTAATAAAAGGAAATAAAATATTTTTGTATGCCTTGCTACATGGGTTTCATGAGCAAGAAATGTCACTAGGTGAAAGACTTCTTCTTTGGGTCTTTAGGATTTATTATTATGTCAAAGAGTCATGTCATGTGTAAAAGCTCTTTAAGAGCCTACGTATACAAATCTTCAACTGAATGTAACAGCCCTCCAAGACCAAGAACGATCGTCCTAACGCAAGCACGTCGAGGTCTGCAAGAAGAATAATGAAGAGATCTTCATGTCGGCTCGAAAATGAATTAAATTAAATAAATGGAAGTAACGTCAACTAAATAAAATAGTCACGACAATTCATGAGTTCATGTCGGCTTGCATATATGGACATAACCACTATAAATACCCATCTAGTGTTAGCGAAAATACACCAAGAAAAATTTTGTTTGCCTCTGAAATTTCACATATAGGAGCAAAGCAGCAGTAGGGTTTGACTGCACCTTGTTTAGGTTTTAGGTGCAGTTATGATCTTGGTTGTATGGAGCAGTAATGACTTCAATGAGCACACAGCAGTGAGGCAAGTTCTGGGCTAAATACATTCTCAAATTGCAGGTGCAAATCTCGGAGAGCTGGAGCAGAGAAGATCTCGGATGAGGATGTAGTTTTGGCATGAAATCTGGGCTAATCATATTCTCGGCCTAATAGAGATCACAGTGATCCTAAAGATACTGTCTCAGTCTCGACATATAATCTCGTTGAAGAGAATTTTATTGATGATTGTGTCTACTGCAATCTAAGCAGTGACAATCAAATCAAGAGTTGTAGTCTCGGTATACTCAAAGGGAGCAGTGATGGATCTACTCTCTCGGATCAATGAAGGTCATGTTGAATGTTATCTTTGTTTCATATATATTATTGTCTCGGCATAACCAGATTAATGAAGTATGTTTCGGTGATGACAGCGATTCTCGGCATCCCTAAAAAAGGAGATATACCATCTCAATAGTCTCCACTGTATTCGGATCTAGTGATCTCGACATGAATATGATCTCAGAGGCAACCACAATGACAAGGATCACAAAGAAGTACTAACATGATTATTACAGTCTAAGTATAATGAAAGAAGCAGTACAGTGAAGTGTTGTCGTGGTCTTTATGGTGCAGAGATCCTAAAGGAAACCATGGTGTAGCAATGATACACTTAATGATATTACTATAGCAATGAAGTTTTTGGTGATGCAATGATGTTAGAGGAGCAGCAAGATGATAATCTCAGCAGAGCTCAAGAAAGAGGATTGATGTCTTGGTCTTGGAGAGACAGATTGTGTCAAGGGTCATGGTCTTGGTATTCGTCAATGGAATCCCTATAAGAAGAATTTTGTGTGGGTTTTCCTCTCCAAGAGGGAGAGGTTTTGGCCCAGGCAAAAAGCCAAATCTTTGTGTCCTTGTCTCTTTTGTTTTTGGTAGCAATTTGATGAAGTAAACACACATACTAATAATGAATGAAACATCAATCTAAGATAAATTGTATAAATACTTCACAAATTGTTATCATGTTAAAGAAGAATCAACTTAATTATGTGTGCCCTAAATTCTTCAACATGGTATCAAAGGGAGTTGGTTTCAGCAGTCAAAGAAAGGGCAGAAAAGAGACATTCAAGAATCAAGATTCCAGCAAGCTCAAGGATGGCAAATAGAACCTTAGTCATGATCAAACCCTAGATCAGAGATCAGTCTACAACAGCAAGGGTTTCAAATGTCAACAGTCATCAGATCTCAGGGTATGTAATAGCAGTCTTTGACAAGATCTTCCACAACATCTCAGTATCTCAGTCTGGATACTTCTCTATAAAGAACAAAGTCTTAAGATATCAGATCTCAGGGGGAACTTGATTCAAAGGCATATATGAGAGTGTATATGGACTGTACTCGATGCAGAATGAAGGTGTTCGTTGCCACAGTCATAATAACACTAAGTGATGGATCTCTACATCATGGCAAGCAATCTCAAGTCAATGCTGCAAGGATCAGATATTCAAGTCAATTAATTTGAAGACTTGAAGGATCCAATCCGAAGGAAGCATCAATACATCTACCTCAACAACAACCGACATGATTAAGGTGAAGATCTCATCTTCACATATCAAGTAAGTATCTTTTCATTCTACAATCAAGTTTGGTTCATTGACTTCATAATTGCAAGGAGATCTTTAGGATAGATGGGTTATCTAAAGTCTTTGCAGAAAACAAGAAGGATTGGCAGAATCCTTATGAAGAAGTGAAGTCAACACAACAAGGTCTCCTTTGAATTCATGAGAACTCTTAAGGTTCTATAAAGTAAGAAAGGAGACATAAGAAGGATACATGAAATGCTAGAGGATATAGTCTCTGAAATGCAGTAGGTGCCGAAGAATGAAGAAATATCTTCATGAGGTCTCGATTGAGAGATATGGGAAAATGATGGATAGGTAATCACCATTGATAAGCAAGGTAACAAATGTCTATAAACAAGAAGGTCACCTCAATCAACAGTTTGTGGTCCCTATGGCAGATTGAGAAAGGTAAGTTGAAGGGACTCAACTATGTGCAAAGGAAAATTTGACAAGACAGAATGGTACTATGGAGGAGCTGAAGAAAAGGACCAAGGGAAGAAAGGGTAGCAGATCTCTACTATGAATGAGATGATGTCTCTCTCACAAGAGGGTCCTATTAGAAGTCCTTGGAGATATGACTATGGTAAGAAGATGCATCATGGCATCATGGAACCAAGAGCTCGTATGGGAATCATGAAGGACATAGCTCTTGGTAATCTCATTGTACATTAAAGAAAAGGAAGAAATCATCCAGGACAAAGGAAGTATTTGCCAGATGGGGCTATACCAGATCTTGAAGATTCTTGGATGGAAATCTCAGCGAAGGGTCCCCTAAGACTGGACAGGCAATAAGTGCTTCATCTGGAATTCCAATTTATGAAAATCATGAGATGAAGAACTGATGACATGGTAAAGCGGATCAAGGGATTGAAGATTTGTTCAATCAAGAAAGTTGTTGAAAGTAGCCTGAAGGGAAAATGAGGTATGTATGCTTGTATTTGTATTTGTATTTGTATTTGATATCGTAATGTCATGATATATGGTTGCAGATAAATCGAACATGATCAAAAGGGAAAGGATCTCCTCCTATGAAAGGATGCAGAAAGACATAAGTCAAACTAGATGAAATCAAAATAATATGTCCTCATATGAAGTATGAGGTAGTTGACGACAATTAAAGAACTCTAAGAGCTCCTGGGAATGAAAGACATGAGGATGAAAGAGATCGCGAAACATGCAACCATGATGAGGGTAATCAACATCCAAAGGATCAGGAAGACTTCACCAGGAAATCTCCCGAAATAATGAGAAGACTCTGATGGAAGTCTGAAAAGATGAAGATCCTTGACAACAGATAATGTTGGGAGATGTGTCAACATATATGCAGGATGATTGATACCTACAAGAAGATGTCACTGGAAAAGGCCATCACCAAAAAGGTAACATGTGATTTGTTTTTGGTGTCTGACCTCATGGAAAATTTTGGGTATGTGTGCAGGGCCAAGGTAAGGAGAGTTGTGAAGGATGTCACAACTATGTACCTTGTAAATCACCGTTGAAGAAAAGGTGAAGTTATTGGCCTTATGAAGGAAGCCCCAGATGTAAAGCCAAGGAGGATACTTTCCGGGAAAGAAGGAATGACATGACGGAGGAAAGTGATGGATGGTTGAACCCTACATGTGAAGAAATTAATGACATCGAAGTCTTGGATCGTTAGTCAACTAGAAGACCCTATAAAGCATTGATGATAGAGTTCCTGGGAAAGAGGGAGCTCTGGGAGGTTCCTATGAGTAAAGGAACTTGAGCAAGTTTCTGAGTGAAGAGAAACTTGGAACTCGTCCCTAGTTAAGAGGGAGAGTTAGACACAACATTCTTGTCTTTAGTTTGGAAGAAAGAACGGAGGATTGTGTAATCATCTGGCATTCGACACTCTTTGAGGATGTGGTAGGGAATCCAAGATAAGAGTGGGCAAGAGGACCGATATTCTTGAGGGATGGGAACCCAAGATGAGATTAGTCCTAGTAGGGCATACTTGGAGAACACCCGAGTGGGTGTGACCCTAAAAGAGACAATGATGATATGTGTCTATCAGTCATTGGTCTCGCCAACATTGTGCTCTGATCTAAGTGAGAGATGGAGTTGTTAGTCAAGGCCTTGGTAAATGAAAACAATGTTGGTTGAAGTGATGCTATAACAAATGGATTGCAAATCCGATTCTTCTTATGAGAAATTCTTCATATTGAGAATAACCAAGTACCATTATGAATACCTCCCTAGTTAAGAGGGAGTGTTGAAGAAAGTGTAACTAGGTTCAGTTTTCATAATGACATGATCTTTGTAAACGATGTAATAAAAGGAAATAAATTATTTTTGCATGCCATGCTACATGGTTTTCATGAGCAAAGAACTGTCACTAAGTGAAAGACTTACTCTTGATGTCTTTAGGATTTATTATTATGTCAAAGAGTCATGTCATGTGTAAAAGCTATTTAAGAGCCTATGTAAATGTATAAAAATCTTCAACTGAATGTAACAGCCCTCCAAGACCAAGAATGATCCTCCTAATGCAAGCACGCCGAAGTCTGCAAGCAGAATAATGAAGAGATCTTCATGTTGGCTCGAAAATGAATTAAATTAAATAAATGGAAGTATCGTCGGCTCAATAGAATAATCACGATGGTTCATGAGTTCATGTCGGCTTGCATATACAGACATAACCACTATAAATACCCATCTAGAGTCGGCGAAAATACACCAAGAAAAATTTCGTTTGCCTCTGAAATTTCGCATATAGGAGCAAAGCTGCAATAGGATTTGACTACACCTTGCTTGGGTTTTAGGTGCAGTTATGATTTTGGCTGTAAGGAGCAATAACGACTTCGATGAGGATGCAGCAGTGAGGCAAGTTATAGGCTAAATATATTCTCAAATTGCAGGTGAAAATCTCGGATAGCTGGAGCAAAGAATATCTCGGATGAGGTTACAGTTTTGGCATGAAGTCTGAGCTAATCATATTCTCGGCCTAATAGAGATCACAGTGATCCTGAAGATATTGTCTCAGTCTTGGCATATAATCTCATCGAAGAGAATTTCAGTGATGACTGTGTCTACTGCAATCTAAGCAGTGACAATCAAATCAAGAGTTGCAGTCTCAGTATACTCAAAGGGAGCAGTGATGGATCTACTCTCTCGAATCAATGAAGGTCATGTTGAACGTCTCTGTTTCATATATATTACTATCTCGGCATAACCAGATTAATGAAGTATGTTTCTGTGATGACAGTGATTCTTGGCATCCCTGAAAAAGGATATATACCATCTCAATAGTCTCCACAGTATTCAGATCTAGTAATCTTGACCTGAATATGATCTCAGAGGAAGTCACAATGACAAGGATCACAAGAAGTACTAACATGATTATTATAGTCTAAGTATAATAAAAGAGGCAGTACAGTGAAGTGTGGTCGTGGTCTTTATGGTGCAAAGATCCTAAAGGCAACCATGGTGTAGCAATGATACACTTAAATGATATTGCTACAGCAATGAAGTTCTTGGTGATGCAATGATGTTAGAGGAGCAGCAAGATGATGATCTCAGCAGAGCTCAAGAAAGACGATTGATGTCTTGGTCTTGGAGAGGCAGATTGTGTCAAGGGTTGTGGTCTTGGTATTCATCAATGGAATCTCTATAAGAATAATTTTGCGTGGGTTTTCCTCTCCAAGAGGGAGAGGTTTTGGCCTAGGCAGAAAGCCAAATATTTGTGTCCTTGTCTCTTTTGTTTTTGGTAACAGTTTGATGAATTAAACATACATACTAATAATGAATGAAACATCAATCTAAGATAAATTGTATAAATCCTTCACAAGTTGTTATCATGTTAAAGAAAATTCACCTTAATTATGTGTGCCCTAAATTCTTCAACAAAATTGGGCTCTCGTAGCAAGGTATTGATCCAAGAGGTGGGCTCCTCAAGGATCATGCCCATCTGTAGCTCTTTCGAACTATAGCTAAAAAATCAGCCCACCTCCCTCCTAGAGGCATCTCGGCTGTCATGGCGAACTCCTCCTCCACGGTCTTCGGGGGTGCAGCCTTCGAATCGTGCTTCTCATCTTTGTCCTTTTCCTGAGAGGACATTGTGTTGCGTAGTGACCCATCTCACCACACCTAAAGCACTTTATCTTCGAGACGTCCTTCTTCTGCCTCTGTTGCTCCTGCTACCCCTTCAATGCAAGGGTTGTATTCTCCCCCTCCTCCTTGGGCTTCGACCCACTGTTGTTGCTTTGGTCAAGCTTACACTTTGACCAAGTCTCTCCTTAGCTCCTCTTGCTTGAGAGTTGCTCGCATCTCATCCCAATTCGACAAAGTCTTCCTGTCTAAGATACTCTGGACAAAGACTTGCCACTCATCTGAAACAGAATTTAGGGCCAGTATAACCAACTCGAAATCTTGAGGTGTAGACCCCACAGTTGATAACTCATCTCGGGTCTCCTGAAGCTTCATGAGGAATGGATCCACTCGCTCCCCCTTCTGCATCTAAGAAGATTTCAACTTCTGCTCTAAGTACATCTTTCGCTGCTTGGAAGATCCCTGATATAGTGTAGACAATGCATCCCACATCTCCTTAGCAATCCCTCTGCTAGTAATGTGACAGACTACGTGATCCTTCACTCTGACAAGGATCATTCTCTTTGCCTTCACCATTTTTGCCTTGTACTTCTTCAGCAGATCCTGATCTACAGGCACAGCCACCACACTGTCGACATATGTCTTGAGAGCATGCTCATCTACAAGGAATGACATTCTTGCCTTCTAAATGGCGTAGTTGGATGCCCCATCCAACATGTCCTAATCTCTCAAGCCATTGGTTGCCATCTCTACCACGAAAAACTGTCGAACTACTCCTCTCTACTCTTGCTACTGCTGCTCAACCAATAAGAGAACAAACTTCTTGGCGGGGAAGTCTTCTGAGGAAAAATTCCCTCACAATGCTTCTCTTCTCTTCTGACGTCTTTCTGCCCAGCAAAACAGCCTGCAAAAAACTGCATCCCACCAGCTCTTCCTCACGTTGAGGCTTCAGCGCTGCTCCCTCTGCCACAGCAAGATGTCGACTCACTCAAAGAGAGACTGCCTTGAAATTCTTCCCTCCCGGCTTGGACATCGCAAACCCCTTTGGGAATTCGAACTGCTACCTCCTGCAGCTTTTTCGTCCTCCTTTTTTGCTCAGCACTGGGTTCTCTAGCACTGTTCTTCTTGCTTCACCTGCACTTCCTCTGATGCCATGTGAAAATTCCTCAAACCCGAGAAGTCCTACTGCAGCACTGATGATATTCCTCCTACTTATTAGATTGACCTGAACGATTTATTTGCAGTTACCTATGGCAAACATACGCTACAACCTACACCAATTAAATTATATGCCGAAACAAGAAACTGAACAATAGAGAAAAATATACACAAGTGACAGCTATTTTTGGACAAATGTCCTCGAAAAAACCCAATGCACAAGAACCAGTGCAGTAGATCTGAGGGTTTTTATTATTAAGCTAAAGTATTTCTGAATGCAACTACTGGATGCCCTCTCGGCAATCTAGTTATAGAGAAAAACACTTAGCAAAAGAAATTTGTGACATTACCTCACTCTACATTGCAAGTCCCGACTGATCCGGCAGTTGAAGTGCGAGTTCCCCGGCTACTTGTGCGCTGCCCCTTTGTGGGCCTTGCATCATCCTCTAAGGCCCTGTGTCAACTCAATTGGGAATTGATTTTCCCTCAGAAGCCCTTTCCAGCCCTCTCGGCTCAAAAACGTCAACTTCCCTAGCAAATTCTGACCTCTGCACTGGAAGCTGGAAGATTCTCTGCGTGAGCCCTTCCTGGCTCTATGTCACCCTCTCTGCCCTCTGCGCTACCTCCTCTGTGTGTCTCTTTACCTCTTTGTTGAGTATTTTTGGCTCTGAAGAAGATCCTCCAGCCAAAACTCCCTTTCTCCCTCTACAAACGCTCACTATCGAAATTCTTCCAGTCACTGCTTCAGAAAATCGAACTTATGAACTCACTTTGTGTGTCTTTCCAAATGGCCCTCAAGCCTCCTTAAATAATCTCCTCGTTGACATTCAACGACCCAGATTAGAAGCTAATCAATGGATAAGATCATTTCTGCTTGCTCCTCGTCTTCTTCTAGAAGTTACACTAGCAATTAGATTAATACCCGTTAATTATTTTATTTTCCCAAGTTTAGACTTAGGGTCTCATTAAAAATATTTAATTATTTTAATAAAATTGTCTCTGTTGAAGTTTCTAATTTTACTTAGTTAGAAACCCTTCTTGCACTTTTTCTGATTTATTCCTACCTACTTGTTATTTTTCCTTTAACAAGTTATTTACAAAGTAAATACTGAAAACAAACACTAGTGCAAGCTCAACATATTACAGATCAGCAACTAAAAGATACGAGAACACACCACATGACACCATTATTTTTGGACCAATATCCCCGGAAAAACACAACGCGGGAAAACCGATGCAGCTATCTAAGGGTTTTCTTATTAAGCAATATCAGAGTACAATCTAGGTGCTGAAACTGGCCTACCCAACAGAGAATTTCCTTAGCAGCTATACCCCATAGTTTGAGAGAAATCACCTGGCTAAAACCCCGGAAAATCCTTTTGGCAGCTCCTCAGCACAAAACTGCTCTGCAACCCCAGCATCTGCCCAATCTGGACTGTGTCAGCCCTTCTCGATCTCACAGGGCCTTGCGTCAGCATTTCTTGGACTGCGTCAGCCTTTCTTGGCCTCTGCGTGGGACACGCTAGCCTCTCTAGTGCTCTGCGCAACACTTGGCTGCCTCTGCGTGGCCCTGCGTGAGTCCTTGTTGGCTCTGCGTCACTCTCCTTCGTTGTTGCGCTTCTCTCCCGACACAATCTCTACCTTCTCTGTTTCTTTGTACTCATTGCCCCTCGGCTACTCTCCCGATTACTAATTCTATCTCTCTTAGCAAACCCCGCTCTAGAGAATAGAATGACTGACCACTCTGGTGTTTTTTCCAAGTGACCCTCAAGCCTCCTCTTATACTTTTCTTGTTGATATCTCAACGGTCGAGATTAAGTCCCTAATCAACGAATAAGATTAGATCTGGCTTGATCCATGTCTTTTGGACCACTCTAACATAGATTCATATTAATACACATTAATATTTTATTTTTCCTAAGTTTAGACTTAGGGACTCCATTAAAAATATTAATTATTTTAATATCTCCTTATCTATTTAGAATCTTCCCAAACCCTTTCTAGGTATTGGAGATCTCATGTGCCCCAACCTCTCCACCAAATTTTGTGGCTCGAGCACATCCGATGCTACCCCAAATCAACACTCTCTCTTAGCGAGGACTGTGCTCTAGCAATACTCCTCACTGAGTATTACTCTGATCATCCGACATCAGTACCTGTGCTGATGCTAGGCCTTCCTGCCCAACATCCTCTGCACTGTTGCATCCTGTACCGCTACCCATGGTTCTACCACTACCATTGTTGCATCTGTACGATAGCTCCTTCTGCATCTGTGCTGCTGCTGGTCCTTTCTCCCAACACTGCATCTACTCGGCACCTCCTCTCATCATGTTGCATCGTGCTGCCCACTGCTGCACTGCAACTCAGTTACTGAGAAGTAAGTAACTGATCTCCCAACTAACCTCCATGTTGGGCTAGAAACACCCTCTGATGCTGAAGATCCCTCTGCCGCTGACAAGTGCTCCCTCTTTGACCTCTATGCTGCTGCAACAACTCCCTGCATCTCACACCGTTGCACTCCTCTTTGTGCCTTCCTGCACTGGTGCAACACTCCTGTGCCTCTCGCACTGCTGCAGCCTGCTAGCTCTGTGTTGTCTCAGGACTCCTGCACTGTAGCTTTCTCTGCTGCTCCATCTGCATCCATCACTACCCACCCAGCCAGTCCTGCTACTCCTCGTCGGGGCTCCTGTAGCAAGGTCTAATCCAAGAGGTTGGGTACCTCAAGGACCCTGCCCCTAATCGCCTGTAGTCCGCCTAACTACAGCTCGATGTCTCCCCACTTTCGCTCAAGTGGTGCGTGTGCACTCATGGCATAGTCATCGTCTGTCAAAACTTCCTTCTTTGCCCGTGCTGGCGCTACCTTAGTCTCAGAAGACTCTCCCTTACTCTTCTTCCTTGGGAACTGGGTTGCATAATGACCCATCTCCCCACAGTGGAAGGACTTGATCTTGGAGAGATCTTTCTTCTTCTGCTTCTCCTGCTTTCCCTTAGATGTTAGGGCCACATCCTCCTCTTCCTGCTTGACCTTGATCGCTTTGCTGCTACTACATGTCTTCGACTGTCGTCTGATCTCTTGCTGGTGAAGAGCTGCCCACATCTCGTCCCAAGGTGGGAGAGTCCCTCTGCCCAGGATACTCTGGACAAACACTTCCCAATCTTCTGAGACAACATTCAAGGTTGTCCTCACCATAAGCTCCTGATCCGGTGTCGCTCCTATAGCAGTCAACTAGTCTCAGATCTCATTCAGTCCTCCGAGGAAGGTGTCAATCAATTGACCCTTCTTCATCTGATACGACCTCATCTGGTTCTTAAGCCGCATTCTTCTCTGCACAGAAGTATGCTGGTACAAGTTCTTGAGAGCCTCCCACATCTCAACTGTCATTTCCTTCTCAAAGCTATATGTGGTACCACATGACCTTGACCCCGTCAAGGATAATGCACTTGGCCCTCACCATCGCCTCTTTGTACTTGTCGTTATCACTGGGGTCGACTGGGATAGCTATAACCTTCAAGGTGAAGCTCTTGACACGATTCCTATCAAGCACTGATAAAATTCTAGTCGTCCAGACTGCGAAGTTCGATGCTCCGTCCAATCTATCCTGGTCTCTTACCCCGTGTAGTGCCATGAAGCTCCTCTACTTCCCTCCTGGAAGTTCTTTGTTCAACTCCTCTGAGTCTCTACTTCCCTTCTGGAAGTTCTCTTATGGACCCCCTCTGAGTCCTGATTTCCCTCCTGGAAATCCTTCTGCCACTTGTCGAGATGCCCCCTACTCTGACCGTCTTGTGCAACTGCACTGTTGATCTAGGTTCCTCGGCTAGAAACCCTCGGTAACAACTCCTCTAGCCCTGCTATGTTAGGTACTATTCTGACTATAGTACCTCACCAGCTCCACTCTGCAATATTTGTGCAGCCTTCTAGACTCCAGCAACTGCCTCTCTGTGAACTGCGTCAGCCCCTCTCTGCCTCACGCTGGCTCTGTGTCACCCCAGATAGGTCTATGTCAACCCTGGGATGCCCTGCGTCAGCCCTCTGGCCCTCTGCGTCAGCAACAATGGCCTCTCTGAGGCTCTACGCAACTCCCAGCTTCTTCTGCGTGGCTTTAGCTGGCTCTGTGTCACACTTCTTGGTTTCTGCGCTGCTAGAAACAGCTTCTGTCACCTTGGGATAGTTGTTTTCTGCTACTATTGATCTGCTCAGCTGATGTCTTTTAGTCCTCCTGTGATCTACAATCTCGCATTGATACCATGTTGAAGTTTCTAATTTTACTTAGTTAGAAACCCTTCTTGCACTTTTTCTAATTTACTCCTACCTACTTGTTATTTTTCCTTTAACAAGTTATTTACAAAGTAAATACTAAAAATAAACACCAGTGCAAGTTCAACATATTACAGATCAGCAACTAAAAGAAACAAGAACAAACACACCATATGACACCATTATTTTTGGACCAGTGTCCCCGAAAAATCCCAATGCGGGAAAACCAATGCAACTATCTAATGGTTTTCTTATTAAGCAATATCAAAGTACAATCTGAGTGCCGAAACTGGCCTACCCAACAAAGAATTTTGTTAGCAGCTATACCTCACAGTTTGAGAGAAATCACCTGGCTGAAACCCCGGAAAATCATTCCGGCAGCTCCTCAACACAAAACTGCTCTGCAACCCCAACATCTGCCCAATCTGGACTGTGTCAGCCCTTCTCAATCTCACGCTGGCCTTGCGTCAGCATTTCTTGGCCTGCGTCAACCCTAGGATGCCCTGCATCAGCTTTCTGGGCCTCTGCGTGGGACACACTGGCTTCTCTGGTGCTTTGTGCAACACTTGGATGCCTCTGCGTGAGCCCTTGCTGGCTTTGCGTCACTCTACTTGGTTGTTGCACTGCTCTCCCAACACAATCTCTGTCTTCTCTATTTCTTTGTACTCAATTCCCCTCAGTTGCTGTCCCGATCACTAATTCTATCTCTCTTAGCAAACCCCGCTCTAGAGAATAGAATGACTGATCACTCTGGTGTTTTTTCCAAGTGACCCTCAAGCCTCCTCTTATACTTTTCCTGTTGACATCTCAATGGCCGAAATTAAGTCCCTAATCAACAGCTAAGATTAGATCTGGCTTGATCCATGTCTTTTGGACAACTCTAACACAGATTCATATTAATACACATTAATATTTTATTTTCCCTAAGTTTAGACTAGGGACTCCATTAAAAATATTGATTATTTTATTATCTCCTGATCTGTTTAGAATCTGCCCAAACCCTTTCTGGGTATTGGAGATCTCATGTGCCCCAACCTCTCCACCAAATTTCGTGGCTAGAGCACATTCGATGCTACCCCAAATCAACAGTCTCTGGGTGGAATTTCCCAAAACGCTTTCTGGGTTCTTTGGAATACATGTGCCCAAGCCTCCCTGCAAAGTTTGAGACTTAGAGCACATCTGATGCTACCAAAAATCAATAGTAGGATCTCTCAAGGAAGCTTTATGTGATGCTTTGACACTTCTAAGAGGCTCTTCACTCCCTTTAAGAGACCTAAGAAAGACTTGCATAAGACCTAGGGTTTTGAGAATTATCGCGGACAAAGGCACTCTCAATGTCAAGGAAAGGAGGAGAAAGGGCTTCTTATGATTTATTCCAATGAATACTATACTCATACAACCCTCAAAGAAGTCCCCAAACCAAGGAGATACAAGCTAGATTTCTCCCTTCTAGGGCACACCTAAGGCACAAGATTTTATGGATGGAGAATCGTGAGAAACCTACCAAACTTGGAGATCCTCTAGACAAGACCTTAAGGAAGAGTCTTATGCTCATAGAATCCACAAATTCACTCTCTAGAGGATTTCGATTGATGCCCTAGTCTAGCCATCCAAGAGGAAGGGGACCAAAATTTTAAGGAGGAGAATTATGGAGAAAAGGAAGTTTTATCACCAATTGACTCGGGCCAATGCCTTCTTCCTTGGGCTAATGGAGTCCTAGATGCTTTCAATTGGCCAAATTTGTCTTCGAGGAGGTTAAAAGTTGATGCCCTAGCTACCAACCTTCAACAGTTACCTACTATTAGCGTTAGAAAACCAGAAAGGCAGAAAAATTTTCTTGTCTTGACAATTACTTGGGATATACTTATGTTCTTATTTACTTTCTTTATATTCTTCTTTTATCTTCTTCTCATCAAGCAATCATCAAAATAAAAACATGAAGATCAATGACACCAAATATAGGCACGTAACCAGGGCTAAAATCCCTATGCAGGGGAAAACCCAGTCAAACTCTTCCACTAGTAGATTCAAATTAAACTTGAGACCATCCAAAACCTTAGACCAGACCAAAAGACCTTCCTCCTCCACCAATTCAACCTTCCAAGATGATGAACCAAACACCATAAGTCAAATTTTGTCAAACTGCTTCAATCTAGCTACAAGTCAGAATTTCGACCCCCAGCTTCAGAATTTCAGCCCTCCAGCAGCTTCAGAATTTCACACATGTGAATCAAAGGAGAGAGAAAATGGTCTTCAAACTTCTTCGCTTGAGTTTTTGCTCCTTCACTAGGGTTTTTCTCCTTCTTCCAAGAATTTTGCACTCTCTTTTCTTCTCCAACAATTGCGGATTGAACTTGTAGTGAATGTGCTCCAAATGAGGTCGAGTTGCTGCCTTTATATAGTGGATTTTGCTTCCCAATGAGGCTGACTTGTCTAGGTTGAGACCGACTTGGTGGAGGAGGCCTAAATGACTTATTTTATGTAGAAATAAATTTATTTCTTGATAAACAAATCCCAAGAAGGGTCTATTACATGATGACATGGACAGGGACTCTTGACATAAACCCTAGAAGCCTACAATGGAGGCTTTGACCTATTAATCATTGACCCGAGCATGAAACCCATGCTTTAATAAGTCAATTTCTTTTACAATAAAATTTCTTGTTCTTTCTTTTGACAAATACATTACATTATAACTCAAATATAATTATGAAGATTGACACTAGTTACATTCTTCAACAATTAGGATATGGAATTTCATGAAGAAAATAGAATTTCAACACTAGGAACATTCATTGCATGTTATGCCATGCATAATATATGCAAGAACCAACCAAATAGCTTCCAAAAAAAATCTTCAACAAAATTAGGGCACAAGAGCATATACTTTAGTTGCAACAATTACATACATTAGACATTCTCAGCAGAAATATTCCATCAACAAAAGAAATTACAAAATAATCATGCAATATATCCATCCATATTCAAGAAGTAGCTCCAAGACAAGATCAAAAATCAGCTCCAAATATCATACTGCATCCAAGATACTTCACAAGGTCACCAAAGAAAAAGTGTGAATTAGCCAAAGAGGCTGAAAATCCCAAGTGTGATGATGATCCAGTACAAATGAGACTTAGTTCTATTTATATGTGTCTCACTAAGTCAAATTATTAGCCCAAGGGCCCCTAACATTATAACAATGTGCAAAATACAAGCCTTGGTCAGAAGTCGACCAAGTAGCTTTCATAAATTATGAATTAGCCATCCAAATGCTAGCCGAATTGATGACGTCATGTTGATGTAGGGTCGTTGGAGGACCACGTTGAGTCCTCTTTGTGCCAAAATGAGAGAGAGGGCTCCATAAATCACCAATTAGGGGATGGCCCCCAATTCTTCATGCAAGTCATCATTTGGGGCCCCAAAGTGGGTTTGGGGCACAAATGTTGGTCTCATGGGTCTCATGTTGATAGGATAGCTTGTATGATGCTCCAAATGAGGGCTCTAATGATGGTGCCTTCCCTCCTTTGGGCCTCAAATCAGCTACTAAACCATGTGTACACTGCAATTCGATTGGGGTGTGTTGGTCCAAGTGCATCATCTCGTGAATAATTTGGGGCAATGAGTAGACTATTGAGGATGTTGAGGGTGTCCATGATGTGAAATGATGTTTTGCACATGATAAAAATCCCATGGCTTTCAACGCTTCCCCTAGGGGTGTCAATATGATCCTCTGGTGGGCTTGGGCCCCAGTTAAGTTGCCCCACCCATGATGAAACCACCTACCAATTACATATAAGATCCAATGCACTTATTCACCATTAGGTACAGTAATCCATTAGTGCATCTAAGTGAACCAAGCTTGTTAGTCAAGGGCACATTGAGACTTCATAATGGGCTTCTCTTCCAAATTTGGGGTTTTAAGCTTGTAATAATGTTACCTCCCTAGGTAGGAGTGGCTAATAAACAACCCTATTAGGTGTTCCCAACCCCTAAGGAGACAGACGGGTCTAAGGTACATCCTTTACTTGATAAGAATCATGTGAATAATGATGAGATGGACAGGGACACAAGATTCTCAAAGCCAAATGCCATTAGTTCAAGGATGGTAATGAGGAGGGATGTCCACATATTTGGGTGTATAGATGTAGGAGGGAGCAATCATGGATACATGAGTTACCTCGGCCTTTGATTTTTCACCCTTCATTATTTGCCTTTTTCCTTTTTATGATTTTTTCTTTATATTACTACTCGAGGCTCTAGAAAATAAGAGCATGCTATGAGAGATTCGCAGTAACTATTACCCCCTTAAGGTGGGGCAGTTCATCACCCACCAAGGGTTGGGACGTGCATGGGTTCCTTAATGATGTGGGGGCACTCACGAGCCCTAAGAACCAGAGTGATAGCCATAACAATAAGGGGTAGTGCTCATGTTTGGCTTTTTCCCACGTGCCATTTTGATGTCTCGACCATCTTTTGCATTTTATAATATTATTTTCTTTTGTTTCCTGCTTGTGGCCAGGATATCCTTTTAACATTCTTTTAACTGCATCAACCTCTAGGGCAACAATTCCAGGCCCGACCCAGACATGTGGACAAGGGGAGGGGGTGTACTAGTGCCTCGTGGACCTAGTGGTCATATGAACCCAGAGAGGGAAGATGATGAAATAGAGCTTGTAATGTGTGAAGGGGAGTGAAAAATGTGAAATGGGAAAAAGGGACCGGGATATTAAAATTGGGGTTTCGCAAGTAGTGCCCTCCCTAAAGCCATAGGCCAACAGGGGAGATCCCACAGGACGAGGATTGAGGATTAAACCACCATTTAAAGTGAGGGAACAAAACTACAGTCAAAACCCTTCCTCTTCCAAGTCGCCCAATAATCCATGCCCAATATGCCCAAGGCAAAACAAGCATAAGCACCCAATTTCACAATGAAAAACATACCTTTTGGGTTGGATGGCTCACCTTCAAACATACGCTCTCAACAAATGGGCAAAGGTACATATGACTAGCTCAGGGAACAGAGATCAAAATGCACATGCATCGGCTATACTGGTGGCTGGCAGGGGTTGTTGGTTGTCGGCTGAAGAGAGATCTAGAAGAAAATTTCTCCTATAGGGTCACCTACTTTTGGTGGGTAACAAACCCTACCTCTTTGGCTCTCTAATGGTGGTAGCAACCTTCAATCTCCCAAGCTCTGACAAATGGCAGCCTTCAATCTCCCTTGCAAGCTCCCACAATCTCCCTTCAATCTCCCACAAACTCTTCAAGCTCAAACACTCTCAATCTCTCTCACACTCGTAAAATGACGTTATGTGGGAGGGGAGGAGGCCTTTTATTCTTTTTCGTCCCTCCCATTTCCCTCCAAAAAAAGAGTTGCCCCTTTCTTGGCCGTGTGCAGGCATCTTTGGGTGGGAGCGGGTTGTTTTTTTGGGAGGGAACAATCGCTCCCTTATCACTCCTCGTCATTAAAAATCGCTCCAGGAGCAACGAGGAGTGATCGCTCCCCAATTGCTCCGAAGAAACTAAGGAGCGCAATTTTTTTTGCGGGAGCATGCTCCCAAATGGGAGCAATTTGGGAGCCCGCTCCCTGAGCGCTTCCATTCAAAGAACGCTTCGGGGGCGAGTGCAAAGGGGGGGAAACGCTCCTCCACAACCCTGCCTAAAACCATGCGAAATCTCTAGGAGCATGACAATGACAATCCACTGCCCAATGTTGAGCTCCTCCCTACTTGTTTGATGATAATGGACTTATGTCTTCGTCTAGATCAACGGCCATTTGCTTATGCTTGTTGTAATGCCTTGTTGTGGACATATCATATTACTATTGTATGCCCAAGGACCAAGTTTAGTTTAGAGTGCCCATGGTGGCTGCATGTGCAGCCAGTTTTTTGGGAATAAAATGCAATATGTACAGTACTTGTTTATAATAATAGCCAAAGAAAGCATTCTATCAAAAATAAAAGTAATAATTAATTCTATAGAGGGTAATGCTTCTAATTAATGACTTCTATAGAGTACTTTTGGAGTTGACAAGCAAGAAAAGGAGAAAAGAAAGTCTGGAAGTCTATCTGTTTCAAATTGATGGCAACAGGAACAGAAGAGAATCAGCAAACCTTGTAGTGTAGGCTGCATGGTCCCCAATGTAAGAGTTTCAAATTCAATAGATTCTATCTTATATTGGCCAATGTATTGGTCAACGGTGCGCATTGTCGTGTCCCTAATCATTTTACAGATTGCCTGAAAATAGTCAAAAGTTATAACATGAATGCAAAGAACACAGGTCCTCACATAAACCAAACTTTAGTAACATGAACGTGAAGAACACAGTTCCTCACATGAATCAAATTTTAAAGGATGATATTATATATAGAGCTCAGCCTCTTAAAATTCTATATGACTGATGTACAACTTCAATACAAGTTCAGAAATTCACTGGATGCGGGGGTCACTTAAAAGTACCCAGAAGAAAAAGAAAGCTTGAACCCTACAACTCTGTCATGACTCATACCTTATCAAGATAAGGCCACATCTCGAAGATGAACCTATTGATCCAATTAACCTGCACAGTAACAAGGGTTCAGAAGAAAAAAATAAATAACCAGCATACCAAAGTTCACTATTTTAGTTATAAATAATGCACCCTTGTAAACAGCATTGTAGGAAATTGTTCCATTTTTTAATTGATCTAATGAATATGCACACATGAATGGGAAAACAAGGAAACAGAATAGATAAGTTCATACTCTATCATAGTCAGGATTTTTGACCCACAATGGAATTTCTGGTAAAAGTCTTTGCAAATCTTTTGAATCTCGTTCCCCAACTAATCTGCTTATTGGTTCCTGAAAAGAAATCAAAGAAGATTAAAATTTGAATATAACTTAATTACCTATGCATTTCAATCCAAATTATGATAACAGTAATTATTCCAAACAGAAAGCAGTACATACAAAGACAAATTGAGACATGAAATAATATTTAAATTGCTAAAATTGCTAACGAAAAATTCATACAGCAAGTATTATATGAAATGTCTGGAAACCTATAAGGAATTTTCCAACACAATGCCCTTCCACTTGAAAGACGAGAATCACATCTATTCTGTCAATTTGTCTTAAACCGGGCTCTTAAAGTAATTGAGTGTCTTAGTTCCTGATAAAGAAAGCATCCCCTAACTCTGTCTGACAACCTCATTCGGTTATAATTTTCAATGAGTATGAAGTTTTTGAGTATCCATGCTAGATTTTTAAATTTAGTGAAATAGATTTCATATATAAACATGGCACGACAACCTTGTTGAGAGGTGAACATCAATATAAACTATGGCTTCTAATATTGTCACCAGTTCAATCTGTAAACATGAACAGGAACGGAGTAAGTTTCAGACCTAATTTTAAAGTGCTTGTTTTTCAATCACGTTTGACCAGCCTTGGCTGCCTGCTGTAATTGTGCTCCATCAACCATTGGGATGTTATGGCAACCATGCATATAGGGCTCTGAACTTACACCTTGGGTCAAAAAGTACTCTCCAATGCCATCGTTTGTCCTAGGAGCATTGACAAGACAGCATCACAGTGCTCCGACAGCATAGCATCAAGTCAGTATAGTATTCTAGTTAGGATCACGATCAAACCAAGATCCAAAATCAGTTCAAGCCCTTGTTCTGAACACCAGAACGGTGGAACCTATTTACTCTCAAGCAGACGTGTGCAACTGGATAGAAATTGGCTTTGTGAACAGTGACAGAAGATTTCATTAACTACAAACAAATCCCAATTCACCATGTACCGAACATTTCATGCTCTGCAATTTTGTGTCTAACTTGGAGCTCGTTCAACAAACATAAATTTAAAAGAATAGGAATGAAGAGGATCACTACAGTTCAGAAACCAAACACAGGGAATATACATCTTGTAATCAGAAAAAGTTGCAAGATGCAGAATGATATAAACAATTGGAATGGGGCCGTACTATTTACATGAATTCTTAAATCATCACAGAGAACTAAATTACAGATTATCAGTTTACCAACCATAAACCTCCTGAATTGTTAGATACAAAATACAGACAGCTATAGTCATGAAGCCTGTCTGGTAGATTTTTAGTCAAATAAAAGTATCAATGACAAAAACATAAGTAGCTATCATTACAACAAAAACCAACAAATGAATTCTACGAATGACAGTAACAAATCAGAATCCACCGCAAGTAAATCCTAAATTCAAAATATGTGCTACAATAGACCAATCACAAAAGTTTAATCATAACCAATTCAATGTAATAATGTCAAACATATCTAAAATACAAATACAGAACTAAAGTCATGAAGCCTGTATGGTAGAATAGAGTCATGAAATGAAATGAAATGAAATGAAATGATATTTTAATATCGACAAGACTAAAACTAGTCTATGGGACCATTAGTTCCTTGCTTTTCACTTTTTGCAATTCAATCCTCTTTTTATTTAAATTGATGATGAGCTGGCCCAACCTTCCAACAATGCCTAGCTAAAAAGACAATACCAAGAAACTGATGCTAACATATTCTCATAACTTTCTCTAATGCCATTGATATAAATGTATCAATGACAAAAATAAAGTATCTATCATTATAATAAAAACCTACAAATGAGTTCTGTGAATGACCATATCAAATCTGAATCCACCGCCAGTAAATCTTAGATTCAAAATATGTCACCACAACAAACCAATAACAAAAGTTTGAAAATAAGCAATTCAATATAATATGACAAGCATATCTACTAAGAATGCCCGTATCAAATTACGAGCTTAGTTTTGCCAAAGCTTCACATATCAGTAAGATGAGGATTCGTGAACAATGCTTATGCGTGTGCTTGAGTTGATTTGGTTTTGTATAAGAATTGGTTGCCATCCACCGATGTAACAACTTTTGGCAAAATAGATTTGATTAGTTAATTCATTTTGCCAAAACTTCACATATCAGTGAACGAGGACTGGTGAACAATGCTTATGTATGTGTTTGTATTGATTTGGTTTTGCATAATAATTGCTTCCCATTCACTGATATACAACTTTAGGCAAAATAGATTTGATTTTGGATTGAGCTCAGGGCTCAAAGATAACTCCATGCTTGTTAGGCACCCACGTTCTCCACGTGGTCCGGAAGGTCCGCTCTGTCCACTAACAAATTGGCTTGTTCCTTCTGTACTGATATGCCCTTTTCAGATTCTTACCATTAAAAGGTTTATCATTGTCCTCATTCCTTAATTGTGATTAAGGTATCTTGTTTATTATCCATATATTGATTTGCTTATCACTGAAATTTTATGTCACTGAATCTCTGAATTCTTAATATTGGCATGTTTATAGTTATTACATTGATTTGGTCATAACTGGTCTATTTATGATTGTTATAAACAGAATTAACAAACCAATTCATTTTTTCAAGGCTTCAAATATCAATGGAAGGGGTCAATGCGCATCCAAACACGAATCAATGCAATTTTAGCCTGTTTCCACCATGATACACTCGTTGCCTAATCTCAAATTCCTGATATAATAACCAAATATGTTCCAAAACTATATAAACAGCTAAACCCACAATCAAATCTAAATATAAACAAAAACAAAAGCAATCAAATACCCACCTGGACCTCATTGGGCTGGAAGTAAAAAAACATGAAATAGCCAATAACGAGCCCAGTGGGGATGCCAAGTCCAAAACCAATGGAACTCAATAGAGTACTCAAAAAACCCATCTCCCTTAGCGTGTTCTGCCAAAAGTAATCAACCTCGCAGAATTCAGAACAATTCAGAGTCTCATTCAGGCAATATCAGCAGCCCTAATTGGTGGCATGGATATCAATCTATTTCTAACAGAGAATAAGAACTCCTTCTGAGAAGGCCTTAAATCAATGCATCTGATAATTCTTTTAAGAAACAAGAAGTTTATCCAATGGCTTAGCTATAAAATAATGGAGCAATCCATCAGAGGCCAAGTGTCCTCAACTCCACCAGAATCAGAGCCACATTTGAAAATCCCGCCTATACTATGGGAGGCTATCCAAGTTTTACCCCAAGAATCACCCTTCTATGTAATTAATGATCACGTTCTAGGGAATTTTAATGTTGCTGGGATTCTGCAATAGAAAACTCAGCACACCAACTGCTCTGGGATTTTTCTATTTTTAGGATGGGTTTTCTGTGATTTTGCGGTGAAGGTGTTTTTCAGACCGTCAGTTGCTGAACCTTCCACCACTAGACATTTGTATTTATTCAAATGCATGTTCTCACCTTGTTTTACGAGGTCTTAAATCCATAATGTAATATGAGAAACATGTTGTTAGTGACTTCTCCACGCATTCCGAAATACGTGTCAGGCCACTAATGGATTTTGTTGTACGTGGAATGCCTTCAAAATAAATTGACATCTTGATTTTGTTGTACACCTTTCTCAATGGAAGAAAGGACCCATCGATTATTTCTCAACCTAGAATGATCTGCATCTGGAAAAGTACGGTGCCCTGTTTGCAATCTAATGAAACGATAGATCTAGGCTTTTGGTTGTCCCAAGGACACTGCCATAGTGCCATATATTTTTGTATGGTTTTACTGACCTAATGGACCCCTCTAAAAGTCATCTATTGCCGTATCTCTTTGTATGATTTTACTGACCTCAGGGGCTTAATGGACCCCTCTAAAAGTCATCTATTGCTTTGGTTGATCATAAAAGGGGTCCTATCTTTTTGATGAAGTTGAGTGCAAGAGCGATGGAAGGACACATGTTGGGCAACGAGATGGAAGAAGATAAACTACTCGGCTGCGTGAGTCATAAGCATTATTTGATAATATTAAGGTTGGACATATCTAATGAGATACGGTTTCTAGGATTATTGGTTAACTGTTAATTAACTACACTAGGATTATTGATTAATTGTTAATTACTTATATAAAGTAGGTTGTTAATAGATAATTGTAATTTACAAGTGAAACATAAAGCAGGTTGTTCATAGATAATTGTAATTTACAAGTCAAACATAAAGTAGGTTGTTTATGGACAATTGTAATTTACAAGTTTAAAAAGAATGAAATTCTATGGATGATTGTAATTTACAAGTCAAACATAAAGTAGGTTGTTTATGGATAATTGTAATTTACAAGTCAAAAAAATGAAATTCTATATATAATTGTAGTCAAAAAAATCATTTTTTAAAAATATAATATTAATTGTTTTATATTTTTGAAAATTAAAATTAACCATATTTTATATTATGGATAAATATTGAATATATGTATTGTGTTTTTTTTTATGATTTTACTTTCTGATTTTTTCTAAAATATCATCCTGAAGTGTTCCAAAATGATATATTCACTAAGCGTTTATTAACAATGATTTTAGCAAGCAATAACTATTGTTGAAACTTTAAAAACAAAGTGTAAAAGAAAGATATTTGAACTCACGAATTCTTTGGGTAGAGAGTGGGTTTGTTCTACTATCCTATTTTTTCTAGCAAATTCCTCGTGTGCAAACAACTTCATTTGTAGACCCTAAAGTGGCATAAAAGGATTGGCAAGAGTGCTTTCACCTGGTTCTTCCTCCTATTGCATTGTGTCTCATTGGTGGTTAGTGTTGTTGAGAAACTAATTACATGAACTACTCAACACATTAACTCGAATGTTCCCTTAAAAAATTAAAAGCATTGAGCTTTGTCATTTTCCATATGCATGGTTGGGGCCCTCCTTTTATTGTATTAGGTAGGTCCTTACACGTAATAGTAATCCCTGCCAGGCGTTGTTGGCTTATGGTTACTAAATAACTATCTACTATTTTTTAGTAGTGATTTGTACAAGACGTCCTCCTGAATAGTTTGATATTTTTCTAGTGTCTACGCTACTTTTACCTTAATTGTCCAATACGTCTCATAAATTTTGTAGTCATCGTCAGCATGGTAAGAATGTCCTATCCATCATGGCGTATCATCATTTGTGTCATTTCATATCATCATGCATTCAAAGCACACACTTCAAAAACAACATAATAAGTGTGTCATGTCACATAGAAGGTCATTAATTTTAGATCATACCAAAAATCCTTATCAAACTTCATAATAGCCCAACAATCAATATAATCTAGCAAGTATATATGCAATATAGTCATCACCTACCCCTATCACATGCAACACAACCCAAAGAAGGAAATAGGTCTCAGAAAGCCCATCAAGGGATATGTAACTGTAAGATGAATATGATAAATGGGAAATAGAAGGGACTCATTAGTTTGTCTTACATGTTCAAGTAAGGTCAAGAGTGAGTTTTGTAAATAACTTATTGTGGAAAATAAGTAGGAGAAATAAATCAGTTATTGCAGTAGAATTTCGTGTTAGAAGTTTTCACATGGTATCAAAGGGACAACTCAGAGAGATTGCGCAGCAAGGGATGCAGTCCTCACGTAGAGGTGATGCAGTGAAGGCTAGAGGGTCTCTTGGGTGTCAAAATTTCTCCAAAGGGTGGAGGAAAATTATCTCAGGTGTTTTCTCTAAGGATTCTCTATGTTCTGCAAATCATTCCTTGTAAAGAGATTGGTGCTTAAGAATAATAAATAAACCCTCATCTGCTGCACCGGTCTTCCCACATTAGGTTTTTCCGGGGACTATTTGATGGGGCCAGCCCACGTGATACGCCTCCAACGTATGCTGATGTGGGTGTACAGACAATTAATGATTAATAGAGATTTTTTTATCAATTAACCGGCTCTGAATTTATGATGGGTCTTGTAATTGGTACGTTGGTCCTTGGATATGTGACAACTGTTCCTCCTCGAGGATACCTCGAGCCCGCCTTGGTATAGATGTTCACGAATTCGCACCCAGGCTATTCACCCTGTCATTCTTCCAGTTCTATGAGCTATGCGCTCCTGGTGGCTCTTCGTGGTTTAAATGTGGATTTTGTGGTTGCGTTCCCATGGTTCAAGCTTTGACCTCTCCCACTCGTCCGACAAGGGTTATTTCAATCTAGTAAGGTTCGGCTCTTTTTCTGTTCATATCAAGTGTCAATTGTTGTTGTGTGATGGTGATTAGTGGTTGTGTCTCTGCGCTCCTTTACACTTAATGTGCAGTCCCATTGCTTGTACTCCCCACAGTGGTTACAATTGTTTGTTGGTTGTGTTGCTTCTGGTAATGGTCCTCCGGTTCCAAGCTCGACTTTTCCACGGACCAGGCAAGCTTACGGTGCAAAACTTCTCCGGCTTCTCCACCAATCTCAGGGTAAGGCCGCATGTTCCATGCTATCAGTGTCGATTCTTTTTTTCCTCAGTCGCCTAACGTTTTGGCTCCTCGTGAGTAAGGGAATCTAGTGGACTTGTTACAATCGTGGCTTACCTCCGTCAGGTAAACAAACTAACCTTAATCTATTTATTTTGTTAAGTTTTGAATACTCTGTCCTTGGTTCTGCCGGCACTCATTCCGTTTGCTGGCTGTCGTTGCAAGTATGGCCGCTCGAGGGTTTCGGCGCATGGAAACTTGACTGCTCCACTGGACACGGGTAGTGTCGTTCTCTGTTTGCTAGTTGCTTATGTTCGTCTCCATGCTATGACTATTAGGGTCGGTGTATTTTGTCTTACGAGTCACTGTCTGTACACAGTTCCGCTGTAGGTTGACACTGATGTTTGGTTACTGTAATGGGTTGAGGGTTACTATGTCTGGTTCCCGCTTAGACATAAGCATGGGTCATATATTTATGGAATGGGGTCTTTCTTTTGTTTCGAACAGAATATTTATATATAAAGAACCAGAATGCTATCCTTTTGTTTATATTGATTCAATTATGAAACTATATGGACTGTATATTCGCTTACCTGGCGATTGTAAAATTTGATTGGTTGTCTTGACTCGTTAATTCCGGCTTCTTAGCATTCGTTTATATATGTGGTTTCAAGTTTGTTTGTTTGGTTGAATCCACCCGCAACCTGTGCGCTTACGTTCTTCCACTAGTTGTTGTTATCACTTCCAGTTGCATTATAGCATGTAAGGGTATCACCAACAATCTCCACGGTGCATAAAACAAACGTAATCTCATGCAAATAATATGTATAGTCTTAAGGACGTTGAAGAGGGGAATATGCACAGAAAACTACGACTCTTCTCTTTCTTTTTCTGATAGTCTAACCCTTACATTATGTTCTATCCCTCTTTTTAAGAGCATTTCTAGGAACTGTCACTAACTGTTGTTAGTTATGTTTGATCAGTTATTTCCCTTACAGAAATTTTCTTTGTCGCTCAGAATATTTTTAACAAAAGTAAATTAATTATTTAGACCAATGACACTAACTAACTCCTACTATTCCTATTTACTATTCACTAAAGTAACTTAGACAACTTAATGAAATAAAAATAAAAATAAAAACAAGCACGTTGTCCATTCAGTGAATTAACTCCTCCGTCCCCTTCAGAGACCATACCACCTTCATTTTGTCTTTGTCCTATTAGCCAGATGCTCCTGCATCACTATTGTCCAAAAATAACTATGTTGATGTGATTGATTCTTGTGCTTGTATTTCATTGTTCTTTTTCTCTATGTTATTATGTGACAACTGCAGTAGAATTTACATTGATGTTTACTGAAGGGTTTTGTAAATAACTTATTGTGGAAAATAAGTAGAAGAAATAAATTAGTTACTGCAATAGAATTTTGTGTTAGAAATTTTCACACCTTTATGGAGGATTTCCCTTGTGCTTTGAGTTACCTTTTGCTTGGCACTATATCTTTCCACGTTGTTAGATAGTTGGCATTGTCTAAATGGCTAGTGGCAGTCAATATCTTGGCATTGATGTCAACCAAATTAACATTGAGGTTAGAGGCAACAGATTTGGCATTGATGATCATGTTGTTCATGGAGAATCTCATGGTTGTTGTAATATTTTGTAGAGAATCATCATAATAACAGGCTTAGTGGAGAAGCCATAAAAATATGACTATGATGGTTGGGGAGTCTCGGACTTTGGAAGAGATTAGCTCATAGTCTCATGAAAGTGGCATAGTTGGAAAGTGCTTGGAAATATAGTTCCAATTATTTGTGTAAGTTTTCAAGTGGCCCTCTCGATGAAAGGTTATGGTTAGCCAAAGTAAGGACTTTTAATCCATAAGTAGCAGTTCCTGGAACCCTAGAGGTACTGAAAAAACTGGAGGCCTAGAAGGTCCGAAAGCCTGGAGGCCCGAAAGCCCGGAGGTTTATTTAAAGAGGAGCTATGGGATGGCATTGACCTAGGGAAGAGGGAACAGTGTCGTTCCAGAACCCTGGAAGGTCGTAAGGTATAAGGAATTCAACTCAAAAAGGTTATAGGCAAGCGAGCATCAAAGCTCTGACTCCGCAACTATTTATGTGTGTGTGTGTGTGTGTGTGTGTGTGTGTGTGTGTGTGAATGAGAGAGAGAGAGAGAGAGAGAGGTTGATAGGCAAAGGCCAGTGTGACATACAAGATGTCGATAGGTGGGCCAGGGCGGAAGGCTTGAAAGCCCTTAAGGTGAATGTAATTCATTCTATAAGATATTACTGGCATGAGGGCACCAGAGCTCCAACTTTGGCATATGTGTGTGTGTGTGTGTGTGGTGGGCCCAATGACTACTCTGTGATGGTTTTGTGGTGTTCTGGTGACTAAGGACTGTGTGCGAATAACAAAAGGAGTTAAGCCCCCATAGGGCAACAAAAGTGCTTAGCCCCTAAGATGCCTAGCTTGAGGTCACAACACCTGGTTCTATGATGATACAAGGAAAAAGGCACCAGGATAGGAAGGTGCGCTCCAGACTTGGGTTTGCGGAGGTTTCACATGTTACGATGACTAAGGGCCTTCGAACCATTTACACCAGTGGGCTAGTGCCCAAAAGCCCGTAACCCTTATGAAATGATATTTAAAAAACGTTATGGGCACCTGGGCAACCAGGGTCCATCTTTATAGTGGCATATACTTAAAAGGATGTATGAGTCGACAGCTGAAGTAAATGCATATTGAGAGGTTTGTTCCATTATATTAATGGCGACTATTGAAACAAGTCGCCTTTATTCTAACTTGCACGCCATGAAGAATTAAAGGAAGGAAATGGCTCAGGGACACTATACCAATGAATTAATGGGCTCTGATGGTGTGCTACAGTCGAAGTAGAAAGGAGAGACATACCTTAGGTACAGTCTGAGCCCTGTGAATGGAGGACCAAGTTATTTGTGTAGGAAAATTCAATAGAGGTACTTGTTGAGTGTGCAAGGTCGACTAGGATTTAATTCTCAGTGCGGAGAATCCACAGGTGCTCATTATTATACTTAATGGAGTTTCAGTGGCCTTGCAATTTGATGGAACAAAAACAAGGAGAGTTATGCAGAAGCACACTTTCATGCACTGTGTTGCAAAGATAGTAGAGACATCAGAGACAACAGGAAGACAACCAAGACAACATCGACCTTTGTGCAACAAAGGAATAAAACCCAAGGATTGTCATTGAGCAAGTGGGGATGCAACATTTTTATGTGTTGAAGAGTGGAGAGTTGCAAGTGCTTAAGTAAAGAGCAGGGAGCTAAGGGCCAAGAGATTAACTGAGTTTACAGTAGAGCAAAGGGGTCGAGGCTAGAGCTTGTCGAGCAATGGAGAAGGCAGTGAGAAGTGGAACTGTAGAGCAGAAGGGAAGGAGTTGGTGCAGTAGCATATCAAGTCTATATTTCTGAGCATTTATATTGGCCTCTGTTTTCAGTCTGAAAATTGTATGAAAAGCATAACAGTGGCTAGAGCAGGCAGTGGCTTACATTCATAAGAGGTTGGTGCCTCTTGGCAAGTGGTGACTTGTTATCTAAAGGGGGTTGGGGCCTCTTGTGAGTGGGTGCTCACAAACAATTTGATGGAATTAAGTGGGTGCTTAATTTACATCATAATAACAAACAGATTAGTGGTTTTCTCCCTTTGGGTTTCCATAAAAAATACTTGTGTCAATATGTGTGTGTTGTTAAATTGATGGACTATGTGCTCATGTCAATGATTTACTTTATTGTATATCTATATTGTAGTCTGAATGCTCTCACAAGTAACTAGCAGAAGTAAAAGTAAATATAAGAATTGAGCTTAAATTTTAAGAGCCCCATTATTATTATTCACACCCCAACCCCCC
>APFE030316932.1:0-13968 GCA_000404065.3 Pinus taeda | reverse complement strand
CCCCCCACCCTTAGTAATTCCTTATTCCAACACCCTTTACTTTGTCTTTTGACTTTCTTTTCCATTCCTCAATATTTGATTGGTGCATCTTGCTTTTCATTTCATAATGATTGCATATAAGCATACATTTATAGTCTGATTTATTGGGTCCACTGTTTATATGTAGTTTATTGCATGGGACATCATGATAATTCATTAGTCCTTTTTTGGTAGATACATTCAATGCATATGACTAGGGTTGATGGCCCCATATAAGGGGGCATTGCTCAATTTGCCATGACTTCTGCGGCATCATGTATCCCTTTTATTGCTCTTTTGCATTTTAACATTTCATAATTGCTCTTAATTTCTTTTCATTAGCATCACCCTCAATATTACTAACCCCTTCTTCTCATGGAACTGTTGAAGTTATAGACCTTTGATAAGAGACATGTACAATTCAACCATGAAAGAAAATGTAGGGGAAAGATGAAAAATGTTATGTATGATGGGGATATAAATACATACTAATTTTCAATCACTCCCCATTAGTACAACCAATCCCACAAAATGCCACACTTTACTAGAAAAAAGTGTGTCCTCTAACGAAAAACTAAAAACAAAGTAAAACACAAAAATTAAGATTGTCTCAATCCATTCAAAAAAAACTCTTAATGATCATTAAGGAGATCCCTATATATGAACATATCACCCATTATGAAGAATAGAAAAATATAACTCTTAAGTATATGACAACATAATGATCTATCCTAAATGAGAGATAAAGTGAGGCATTGAAATGTGAAAAACATGTATAACTATTAGTTGTAAATTTACACCATTGGAAAAATTTATACTCTTGTGCTTATCATGCATGTGGATAAATAACACATACATTATAATAATAAACAGTAAAAAAAAAAAATATGAAATATATATATAATAATATAACATCTTGGATTTAATAATGAAAAAATTACATCAAGATACTTTTTCAACTGTTTTATGAACTTAATAAATCTAAAATAAAAATAGTTGAGCTTTAATAAATCTAAAATAAAATAAATTTTTAATATTAAAGACAATAATAATGTATATTATTTTTTTTGAAAATATCATTTATTATTTGAAAATCGTGGAATTACAAATAACAAAGATCATTTCGTAAAACTAAAACATCTTAAAATGTAATTAAGTTATAAAATTTAATATAATATAAAAAGAAGTGATCTTCATCCTACTTTTATATACGTACGCATTCTAATGTGTTTTCCAGCTCGTGATAACGATCTTGATTTTAACAAGAGAGCCACTGCCGTGGCGGTAGTCCCTGTCGGGGTCTGCCACAACAACAATACAAATGCTCTCTGCATCATGCCAAATTCAATGTGTAATTTGTTACAAAAATTCAGAGGTCTGCCATAACAACAATACAAACGCTCTCCATCTATTTAAGTCAGCTCAACACGTTGTGAAAACAGTCAACATGTCAGTAGACTATTTAAAGACATCTTGTTTCGACCAGCCAATTACTTCCACGGAAGGTGGCCAACTTTTAACATGGAAATTAGTTGTATAATACCGTTGGGATGCAGAAATATGTTGCCTCCTGTATTTGTATTTAGTACACGCATATTGCAACCTCTTGTTGTAGGAATCGCAGGCCGTGGGGATTAAGAGTGTGCCTAGAAAGGCTAAGTGTGGGTATGCAATACATTTTAGAGTGAAAAATTAATGAGAGAGACGTAAGTTTTTGTAACAGAATTCAAGTGCTTAAAAAAAATGATATTAAGTTATTTATGATGCTTTACAAGTTCCGAGGAACATCTTCCCCTAAATAACATAAATGCACTATATTACAAGTATTGCAACTCTACAATATCAACAGATATTGCAAGTTCTGCAATAATTAGGTTGGATTTTTTAAATGTCCAGGATAGTAGTGCATATTGAACATAGTCTTCACCTTTACAGGGGAAATGTCATAATTTTTTCCCCATTGATTTCCAACCACTGCATAGTTGGAAATAATACGTCAAAGGTCAAGAAATCAATGGCGAACATTGAAGAAGAAAGCTACAGTAATACAAAAGGAAGAAATACAAATACGATAAGCAGGTAACCAGTTCCTAAATATCAGTCATCAACAATTATCAACATACTTGTAGGTGCTATCGATTTCATCAACCCACAAGAGCTATTGAACAATTTGAGATTAAAAAATAAAACCAAATGGACCTTTTATTAGGTGTCCTCAAACCATAAGTGAGAAGGAAGAGCAAAAATGACAATGGCCATCAACTATTTGGCTTCGTTACAAATAATAAATTAGTGATTTTGCAGCAAGTGAAACAATTTAGAGATAACAACTTCCCCATAGAAGCTGATTTAAGATCTTACCCAGTTAGTTGAAAGCTTTGGTTGCAGGTAACTATGTGTGGAGTAAACATCTCAAGATCGAGGCGCTTGAGGTTCAAGTTAATTAACAATACCAACTGCAAGTAGAGTGAGAAAATCTTGCATGGAAAAAGGGAAACCAGACCTGAAAACGAGAAAGCAACATAGAATGCAAGCCAAGTGAGAAAGACCGACATGCAAGAAGGGTTCCTTTACTATCACACCATCCTTCCTGAAACAGAAAGCAATGCACTTCTGAAACAAAATGGACAACAAAGCCAATTTCTTTCAAGCCAAAACAAGAAAGCTCTTTAGGTTATTAGAATTACTCTAGAAATTCTACAACACAGATATTAATATTGTGGTATAAGTGGTGTGATTGTCAGAAACTAAATTTTTTTCATATCTTGTAACAAAGGTAAAGCAGCTGATAAGAAAAATCGAGATCATTTCAGACCTATATAAAGAGGTATCTATAGGAGGTATGATCTAGTCCACTGCACAAGTGTCGTGAAAATCAATATGGGTTCACTGCACAAGTAACCTGAAAAGCAATATGGCTAGGGTAAAATTACAGAAAGGGAAGCTGAAATTTATTCATAGGAGTTCCTAAATTGGTGTCTGAAAATCAATATGGGTTCACTGCACAAGTAACCTGAAAAGCAATATGGCTAGGGTAAAATTACATAAAGGGAAGCTGAAATTTATTCATGGGAGTTCCTAAATTGGTGTCTGAACACAGGCCAGGACAGGGGCCTGAGGACTTTCTGCATGGAATTTTCATGATAAGAGTAAGAGAAATACCAAAAGAATAACCTCAACATACAACGATTGGAAAGCACTAAGAAGAAGGTGGCACAACCCAAGAAGAGGCACTTAGAAGATGACATTGCGACAATGGTGCCTTATATTTCCACACTTAGTCGTTTAGTGCAACCTGTCTCACCTTGTTAATAGACCCAAATTAAGTTTGGTATTGACTCTGACCTTCGAGCCATCAACAATAATGCTTAATATAATGAATGTGCTTGAAATAACATATGAAAAAATTTAATAAATTCTAACTTCATATAGGCAAGTATGGATTTTAGTTAAAAACTTTATTTGTTACAATCCTACTTCTGGTAATATGTCATCTTCGGATCTATAATCTCCATAACTCTTCCTCTCTCTAACTTCGTCGTCTTCTTCACCCTACTGACGAGGTTCATGCCCTCTTCAAATTCGCACTCTCCCACTGGTCGTTTGCCTGTAATCAGCCCAAGCAGAACCACTCCAAAGCTATGTATGTCGCTCTTCTCCTCCACTTTCAGAGTGTACGCATACTCTGTCAATTCAATAATTATCACAAAGATGATTATCACATAAAATAGTAAAGTCGTCACTTTATTTTCCATTTATTTTTAATTCGGGTCATTTGATGGAAAGGCTTGTGCCTATAAAATCATTATTAGAATGGGAAAATCAGAGCACTAAGCTTCTCGAAAAGCGCGGGGAATCTCAAAAAACAGCGATACAATGTGTAGCCTAAAACTCTCAGGTAACGCAAACACAAATACTTGAGCACAAACAATAAAAAAATGATAAAGAATGAAGCGACAATTTACTAGGAGCTATGTAACCAAAAAAGCCTGCTATTGAAGGCATGCACTCCGAGGTCCCTAAATGATACAGTAACCTGGCCAGGCCAAAATCAGCGATATGTGCTTCAAAATTGGAATCCAAAAGTATATTGTTTGACTTCACATCGCGATGAAGTATAAGCGGCGAACAATCATGGTGAATATAGCGCAACCCCTTGGCAGTCTCCACTTCAATTTTGCATCTACTATCCCAATTCAGAGGCCCTCCATTGTTTCCATGGAGCAGCTACCCCAGGCTTCCGTTAGGCATGTATTCATACACCAGAAGACTAGTGTCATGATTGGAGCAAAAGGCCAGCAATGTCACTATATGCCTATGCCGGATTTTGCCGAGAGTATTGGCCTCTGCAGAGAATCCATGATCATTTAAAGAACCGATGCCAATACCCTTAAGTTTCTTCACTGCAATTTGTTGGCAATTGGGCATGATGCCTCGATACACCACTCCCGCTCCTCCTTCGCCCATGATGTTTCCTTCTTTTAGGCATTGTACAATGTCATCGCACCCAAAGTCCAGCTTTTGGAAGGTCGTCATTTCCCACAACCTGGTGTCGACTATTTTCTTGACGGCCCTAGCTCTACCGTTATATATGGCTGCCCCAACTACCAAAAGCAGCAAACAGAAGAGCAGAGGTGCCAGGGCACGCTTACGATGGGCTTGACCTCGCGAAGTGCAATTGCCCAAGTGTGGTCTGCACAAGTTGGGATTTCCCGCAAAATATCTTGGATCCAAATAGAAAAACCAACAACCCTCTTGAATAATGCCTGAAAATTTATTGTAAGAGAAATCAGGTTTGGTCAAGTTCTGCATGTTCTGTAATTCAACGGGAATACTCTCATTCAAATGATTTCTAGATACATTTAGATACTAGAGAATTGAATTAAATAAACACTTTCATTTTCATGTTTCTTGAACCAACTTTGCGAACTAAATTAAACAACATCTTTGCGGTGAAACCAAAGGTCACAGGTGGCTGGAGCTATTGGCAGGTGGCTTGGCTAGAGCTATCACTAGAACAAATGGCAAGCTGTGAAGAAATGGTAAGCTGTCAAAAGCAGCATCCTTACCATACTAATCTAATAAAATAAATTGCAAACATTCAAACATTTAATCTTTGATATTTAATGCTCTTCAAAATTAGCATTACTTGAAGTGTTTGATACAGAAAGTTAGGATATTATTTTCGAAATCTTTTAGTTCCTTTCAAACTTTGGATAAGAAAAGCCTTGCATATGTATTTTTTCCTTGATACACGTGAAGTTTTCGATAAGAGGTCAAAAACAAAACTTTGGGTAAATTTTTCATGAAGCTAAATTGCCATCGAAAATTTTGGATAAATTTTGGCAAAGCATAAAAAATTTTGGTCAAAGGAACAATTAATTGATCGTCAACGCTCAATCGATCACTAGAGTCCCTGCAGTGTCGAAGGTAGGGACTAATAATAATATTTAGGATGATGGTTGTGATTTTATCAACAATAATATAAGCTTATAATTTTTGCAATATTATTAAATAGATTTTAGTTGCACATAATGATGGTCGATTGTTGTTTTATATTTTTAAATAATATATTATATTTCAATTCGATTAATAATTGTTGCATAAACAACCATATTTATACAATTAAAAAAAAAATTGATAATCATTTTAACACACTGACCTACCCTTTTTCTTTTAAATATTGTTAAATTTTAATGATAAAAAAAAAAAAAGAGAAATGGGCATTCTTTTTATTTTTGGTTTGTTATTTTGTTTGTTACTAGTTAAAGTTATTTGGGAATAGTGTAAGTTTTGATCACACCAATTTTTAATATGGTTGGATTTTAGGTGTTTTTCTAATTATTGTGAAATATTAAATTTATTTTTTTTAAAGAAAGAAGCTCATACGTTTGCCTGTGTAGTGTAGGAAGATACAAACAAAATAAATGCAAGTCTCATCACCAACTCCGGTCTCTAGAGTTTTGGTGTTTAGAATCAAGTAGTCCCACCTGTGTTCTTCTAAAATAAAAGAAATGATTTTTCTCTATGATAATTTTAGAAGTGATAATAAGTAACACTTGCCTGAATTGGACCTATTTATGGAGGATAAACATTCTTCCCAACTACTAAAAATAAAACCAATTAATATTAAAAAATATATATTTCAATTTATTTAGGAATAGAGCTTCCAAAATTTTAATCTATTTATCAATAATTATTAGGTGGATGTTGCACATTTAACCCTTACATAATATTCTAGAATATTTGTAATAGTAGTTGTAGCTCTCACGCCTAGTATGGTAGATATGTTGTAATGTAATGTTTATCATTTTGAACAAGTCAAGTTATGAAAAAAAAAAAAAAAAAGGAAAAAGATTAATTATGGCGTGTATATTTCCACAGTGAGTAGCATAATGTTGTTAAAAACTTCTGAAACCTGTGTATTTTGTTCAAAGAGCCCAAAAAAGATTAATGTAATGTAAACATTTTAACTCCGTAAAAAAAAGATGTTTAATATTCCTGATGTGATTTCTACCAAAAGTATTTCTCATTATGCAAGATATAAATCATAGAAACCTGAATTCGAATAAAAATAACTTTATTAAAATAAAATAAAAATAAAAATGACCTATGGTATTCATGTGGAATATAATCTATTTAAAAGGGGATTTAAACCAACCTAAATCCATCTTAACTCTCTCTCAGCACTTGGTAGATTCGGAGTTAAGATGGATTTAGGCTAGTCACAAATCAAAGATTGAGATTTATCTCCAAAATAGTTATAGTTTTTGTCATTTTAATTAAATTGATTAATGGAAAAAAATGTCATATAAATAAGCTTGATAGGAAATGAGTTATAATTTTTTGAGCATGTGGTACTCATAAGCCATAATATTGGCCCATAACGCTGTAACAAAACTTATTTACAAGTTAAAATTTTCATTACAAGTTATTTTAAGTGTATATATATATATATTAAATTAATAATAATAATTTAAAATAAACTTAAAATTTAGCTATTTTTTGTTAAAAAAATAAAAAAATAAAATAAATAAATAAATAAAAATTAACAATGTAAAATGTATCATAAAATAAGATTTATTATTCCGGAAAAAACAACAACTATTTTAAACAAACAAAACAAACCTTAAGTTTCTCTATTCCATCCTCTTATAATTCACACCTTCGAAATGAGGGAAGGCACTAACCCTTCTCCTTCCAATGAAATAGAGACTTAAAGGCAGTATTGGAATCCATGAATGTCCGTAATGGGGGCCTTCGGGATAACTCCGCGACTGGGCAACTCCAGCCAGCTACTTGTGTTCGTCGACCTCTACCTAGAAGAAGGATAGGTGGTGCCTGCGCCCTAAATGCTGCTGCTTTTTCAACTACTACCATAGAGACCTTGACACACTTTGCTATTGGTCATAATATATTTTATACATATAATATAAAAAATTAATTAATTTTTACTTAAACGATATATTTTAATCTTATTTAATGGATTTTTTAAAAATTTCACATCAATCTTAAGTAATATGTCTTGCACATAATTTTTCTGGTTGAAATAATTGTGAGAAAAAGTTGTTCTATTCAAATATATTTGATAGTTGTAATTTAATTTTGATCTTTTAAATATGGTTTAATTTTATGGATAAATTAAAAAAGATGAGTATTTTTCTTTTTTTAGCTGGTTAGCATGTATGTTATTGGTAAAAATCAAAAGGGAGCCACACCAACTCTTAACATAATTAGATTCTAGATTATGAGAGATTTTTCGGCCTAAATCACATAATATTTTATTTGTCGACGCGTTTCGAACCAATCAGTGTGGTTCATCGTCGGGACAAGTTGAATAATCAGATCCAAATTGCATGTTAAATAGATAGAACATCCAACTGCTATAATTCTATATTAGGTAACAGCTATGCTGATTAACTAAGGCTATGCTGATTAACTAAAGGCTAAATTTGACCAGGAAACAACTAGATGAAAGGAGGCAAAACTATATTTAAATTAAAAGTTAAAAATTAAAATAAGTTAAAGATATGGAATTTATTAATTATTAAATTAATAGTTAGTTATTACATTAAAAGATCATGGGACAAATAAATTTTTTTATCAAAGGTTTTAACCAATTTTTATTAATTTAGATTTTATTCTCTCTCTATATATATAAACGTATTACATATTAAGAATAAATCATTATAAGTTATAAGTTTATTTTAATGGACAATTAATTGTTTAACTTGTTTTATTTAAAAATAAAAACCCAATTTAAATTAAAGTTTTTTTAAGTATTATAAGTAAGGATAAATCAATTAAATTAAATATTTAATTGTAATTGTATATTAATTGTTTTAACCTGTTTATTTAATTATAAAATAGAATGATTTCAATATTAAAGTCATTATTTTTCATCTATTAATTAAGCATAAATTAAATGTTATTAAAAAACTCATACTATAAAGACAATCCCACCAAGGAAAAAGGTCAAAGAGAGAAGGATACAGGATCACAAGGGGAAAAAACTAATTAAAAATAAAAAGAAAACTAGAACAGGCTATACAAAGAAGGAGGGGAGGAAAAGAAGAAAACTACTAGGAAGAGAGGGCTGGGACCTAGCAACTATTGATCTTCCAACCGTCCTCCCTATTGAGATTGCTCGGCCCTTTTTCAATCTCAAGGGCTTCCCTAAATTTGCGGTGATGGAACTGCGAAACTCTAGCAATAACACTCGCTTCTTTTATACAAACATGATGTTTGGTTTTCTCTGCATGCTCTGCTAAGGCGGAAGACTTGGTTCTCCTATGCTAAGGCGGAAGACTTGGTTCTCCTATGCTTAAAGTCAGCTACGTGCTCACTAATCCTATGCTTAATGGAGCGTCAAGTCTCACCAATATAGGGGGTCCCACAGGAACAAGGAATAATATAAACCCCTTTCATGTCCTTAGGGTCCATAGGATTCTTCAATGATTTGAGGGACTTACAAATGGTGGGGTTTGAAGGTTTAAATTGGATTTTTATTTTTAAATAAACAAGTTAAAACAATTAATATACAATTAAATAAAATTATAACTTATAATGATTTATTCTGTAACAACGTTATATATATATATATATAATATATATATATATATATAATCTATATTAATAAAAATTGGTTAAGACCTTTGATAAAAAAATTCATTTGTTCCATGATCTTAATGTAATAACTAACTACTAATTTAATAATTAATGAATTCCATATCATTAACTTATTTTAATTTTTAACTTTTAATTTAAATATATTTTTGTCTCCTTTCCCTAAGTCTGGTTTCCTGGTCAAACTTAGCGGTTAGTTAATCAGCATAGCCGTTACCTGATCTAAAATTATAGCCGTTGGATGTTCCGCTCTGTCTATTTAACATGCAATCTGGGTTTGATTCTTCTGGTTGGTTCGAAACGCGTCGACAATGAAATATCATATGATTTACACCTAAAAATCTCTCATAACCCGATATGGATCACAAAAGGCTCAATTCTATAATAGATTCTAGATGTCCTTCTTAATTGAGTGGAGTTTTGAACCTAATTCTTCTTAAAATACAAAACCCAAAAAAATGATTTTTTTCTTTCTATACAATAGTTTTAAAACTCATAACAAGTGAACACAATATTATCATTTGTACTAATTGAACCTACTTAAAGAGTATAAACATTATAACAACATTTTTCAGTAAAAATTACATAGGAGATAATCTCTTCGATGCGCTTCGAACCAACCAATGTGATTCATCTTAAGAAGTTAATTTGACTAAATATATATATATATATAAGATTACCCAAAATATATTATTAATTAATGTTTTTTGAATTAAATAAATTTTTTAATTTATATAATAAATAAATTAATTTAAATTATAATATTTATTATGAAATAATAATTTAGAATTCCAATCCAAACTATTCAAAGAAATATTTAAAAAAACAAAAACCAAACTTGGGAATATGAATTTTAATAATATTAAATAAATAATATTTGTATTACAATAAAAATCCAATTTTATAGGAAGATATTTAATTGGAAAATTATTATTATGGAGATTACTATTAAGGATTAGTATCTAATAACTAATTATAATAGAGTTGTTAAGATGTTATTTAAAAAAATATTTTTCCAATAATTAAAAAAAAAAAATAAATATATATACTAATAATATATATATATTATATATATATATATTAATATTCTTCTTGAAAAAAATAATAAATATATATATATAGAAAGAATGTGTATGAAAGTAAACATTCTTATACTATGTGTATGTGTGTGTGTTTTTTCTAACGATTACCTATAGGATTAAACTTAAGACTTGAGAGGTGTCATTCGGAGTATTTAAGCCATCAAAATCACTGCTTTAGGCTATATTAATCTTTAGCACTATATTTTTATCCATCAAGCTTCAAACCTATAACTTTTACAACAAAAAATACCTTAACACAACACTTTTCTTTTACTTTTAATAAACCATATAAAATATTTTTTATCTTTACAATAATTTTGGAATATATATATATAATAACATATTAATTACTTGTTTCTATATATAGAAAATTAAATTATTGTGTTTGAAAGATATATTATATTTTTTAATAGAATTTTTATTTTTTTTTTTTTTTTTTTTTTGGACTTGCGCCCCCCAGGGTTTGTTTTTTATTATATTTAAATTTTTTTTTATTTCTTTAATTTCCCATTCGGAATGGTGTTAAATAAAATAATTGTGGGGAAAAGTTGTAATCTTAATTCTTTGGATTCAAATTCGATATAGTATATGTATTTTTTTAGTAAATTAATTATTGATGGATTATTAAATGAATGTTTTTATTTAAAAAGTATTATATTAAAAACAATACCTTTTTTTTATTTAGAGTATTGTGCTATGCTCATTCATTATATATATATATATCTATTATTGTATTTGGAGTTGATTTTGATTTTTAAGATTTTATTTTATTATCATTATATAAATATATAAAAGTAAGATTGAGATTATATTAGAACTAAAAAAAATATATATATATTTATTTTTATGATTGCTTGACTAGAAGTTAGACCATTTGCGGAAATTTTCATGCTTTGATACTTTGTATGTTTGAGATCCGCTATTTTACTAGACTAAAAATTAGATTTATATATAAACTTGGGGCAAAACACTCCCTAAAGGAGTTGTTCAAGGAGCGACTATGAAACTAGCAATCAGGTTGGGCAACAATCAAACCTTGATCAAACTCTTTAGACATACATATTATCACCCCTTGGGCAAAGATTACAAAAAGGAGACAAAAATTCCATACACATGAGACTTAACTGAGGAGGGCTAGTCCTCACTAGCGGTGATGGGTTCAGCTGGTGACCCGCTCGCTTGAACACCATCTTTCTTCACTTTGTTGAGGCTGGGGAGAGAACAACCATCCCCTACCTGATTCTTTTTGGTGCTTTACTTGAGACATGTATATTGTAGTGAATCCTTGGTGATAAATTTCTTATGATGCACCAATTCCACAAAGACAATGAACTTCACATCCAACATGTCCAACTTCTCCTCCAAATCTTTCCTAGCATTAGCGTTTTCTTGCATTGCAACCCATGCAAGTTTTCATTGTCCAAGCGAGCTTGATAAACGACTAAAAATATTTTCACAAGATCTTGTCAATCCTAGGTTTGGAATCCATTTGAATTGCTCGTCCACATCTTCAGTGTTGATGTTCCACCTAATTTAAATTGCTTGCTCCTTTAGTTGGTTGATATTTTCTTTAACCTTAGGAGGGACGACATTACGAAAATTGAGGGCCGCAGTCTCGGCCCTTGTTCTGGGTCGCATATCATCCTGCCTCCAACGATCCACCTCTCGATCTGCGACTCGAAGAGGAGACTTTGGCAGAATGGGGGATCCGAGCCATTTGGGGTTTACCAAATATTTTTAAGAAAAACTGAAATTAACTTATATATCACTAATATAGTTATATTATATATATGTATATATATTATAATAATGTAGTATATATATATATATAATATATATATATATATATATATTTAATATAAAGATGAGATAGTACATGTAAACAACTCAAAGGCACTGCCCATCATTCCGTGAATGGTTAAAGTAGGTCAATACATCAGCCTTGTCATTGAGTGGGCTTCACGCCAACGGGAATTTCAAAAGAGTCGAACTAGTGATGAATCAAAACGTAGTTAACATTCTCAAAGACCTGGCTCTCGACCTGGCTCTTTGAGATTGTTATTAGTCGTTGATCATCACTAGTTCAACTCTCTTTGATTCCATTGGCGTGAAGCCCCATAATCAAGGCTGATGGTTTACCTAATTTACCATTCACGAAATGTGAGGAAGTGCTTTGCCGTTTCATGTACTTTCATTCCATATATATTACTTATAATTTAATATTTCGTGGAATTAATATATATATCGATTCACCATAATTTAAAATAATAATAAAAAACAAAGTGGCGGGAGGGGGAGGGATTCTCTTGAATCTTGAGGAGCACCAAGTAATAATATATGCCTAGGGTCTTAGCACATAAACAAATAACATGGCATAAATGTATAGGATTTTGTTTAGTCTTCAATTAGCTAAGGACAATGAACTCTCCAAGATCATAATTTTGGGAGATTTCCTTATCACTATCCAACATTTGCACAATGGTTCTCTTCCAAAAAAATAACTATCCTAGTCTTCTTCTTCAAAGAATCATGAGCATCTTGGATTCTTTCTCTAGCAAGACATTCTTCCACTTCTTACAGAATCAAAACAAGGAGGCTGACGAATAGTCCAATCAAGCTTATAGATTGGAGGCTAGACAAAGTGATGTTAATGGTAAGCTCATATGGAAAAATATCCGTCGATGAACTCAATGCAAGTCCCTAATTATCTCATCTCCTTGGCCATGTAAGATTAGGATTAAAAGAATATATTTTGAGGAGGCCACTAAGACACGTTCTCATGTGTTATATGCCCCCTTATGCAAGTGGAATATGAGTTTATTAATGTTGTGGTACTATTCTGTTGCGAAAGCTGATGTCGCAGGTTGCAAGCATGCATGCAACGCGCCTCCACACTCCTCGCCCAAGGTGAATTCAACAGTTGATGGCTCTTTCATTTATTTGCATGCTTTCATATTTTGCTCATTCATGCCTTCAAGAATGTGAGAGTTAATGAATCATTAGGGCGATTCAATCTTTGTAACCTGTGTGTCCTTTGGTTCTAAAATTATATTCAAGGAGGTTGGCCATAAGTTGAATATGCAAAAAATGGGCCTTTGGTGTTGGCTTGTGTTCTAGAAGCCATTAAAAAGGGTTTGGATTTGTATCATCTTCAATGTAGCTCCCTTGTAGGGTGGGTTCCACAGAGTAAACATAAAATATATAAAAAAAAATGGTGTATATTTCATTTTGCTACTCATGTGTATCATTTTCCCTTCAACATGGTTCCTTTGTTAGATAGGTTCCACCTCTTCTAATTAGGATGGTGTACATGCCATCATAATCATGTCAAATTCCATGGCAATTGGCATCCCAGGCTATAAGATCATCACTTTCCTTCTCCTTTACATTGTTCTTCTCTATATGACCCCTCCATGGAAACCATACTATGGTTAATATTACGCCAACAAAGTGTCAATGGACAACCTAGGTCCACCCTCATTAATAGCTAAATGCATCCACAATTGAAACACATTACAATCATATGACCCATAGGAAACTAATCAATCATATGTTCATTACTATGAGTTGTAAGAATATGGGTGTGAAGGTAAGCCTTAAAATTTACCAATGGTCCTTTTATCATGCAATAGGTTTGGAAGGTGTTGTGGTTTGAGCCTAATCATATTTCCATCAAATAGATGGTCATGATGTGCCCCAAAGTTGACATGTACTATTTAGTTTAACCAAAACCAAACTCAGG
>APFE030316930.1:63022-77251 GCA_000404065.3 Pinus taeda | reverse complement strand
TTTCAATGTTACAATACATATTTATACATGCCAAGCATCCAATACCATGGACTGAAAAACCATCACGTCCAATACCATGGACTGAAAACCATCGCGTCCAAAAAACATGTGCGGAAATCATGTACAAAACCATAGGTGGGTCCGCCTGGGTTACGGGTACCCCTCAAACCCCCTATTAACTATGTGGAAAGAATATAACACAACCCAACAAAAAATCATTTCAAGGTATGCCATTCGCTAGAAATATTAAGGAATTAAGTGTTTTTACTGTGGAAAAACTGGTCATATTTCTAGAGATTGTTATAAAAGAAGACTGATGAAACCAGACATAGACACAAAAGGCATACAGGGCAATTTTTTGGCAAAGATCATAATCATGATCTTAAATTATTTGTGTCTAATGTTTATCTTTCTACTGAGACTGATGAGGCTAAAACTTGGTTTGTGGATTCTGGAGCATCCGCTCATATGACAGGTAATAAACACTGGTATGAATATTTTTAAGGAGACCAGCAGTGGTGCTAAAATCTACCTTGGAGATGATAGAGCATAACAAATTAGAGGTTATGGAGATATTCGTGTGATATTACCTAATGGTAATATCAGGCACATCTAGAATGTAATGTATGTACCTGGTATTAAAAAGAATTTGATCTCCGTGTCCACGATTGCAGATCATAATTTAAAGGTATAATTTTGCAAAACTTATTGTTTTATAAAGGATTTGTTGGATCATCAGAAGTCGATTGAATCAAGAGTACGAGTTGGAGGTCTTTATAAGTTGAATGTTACAAGCGTGCCACATCAAGCTTTAACTTCAACGATTATGACTACAGAGAACCTTTGGCATCAAAGGTTAAATTGGTCACATCAACCTTCATGACTTATTGTTGGTACAGAAACAAGGTATGGTTGATGGACTTCCTGTTTTAAAGAATGAACATATTGATTGTGAAGGTTGTGCACTTGGGAAAATTCATTGGGATGAATTTCCCTCTAGTTTAAATAGGAGAAAGAAAGATATACTTGAACTTGTGCATATTGATATATGTGGATCCATGCAGACAATGTCCTTAGGTGGAGCTTATTATTTTTTACTATTTGTTGATGACTGCACAAGATATTCTTGGGTATGCTTTCTTAGAAGGAAAAGTCAAGCTTTTGAATATTTTAAAGAATTCAAAAATATGGTTGAAAAGCAGACAGGGAAAGTCATCAAAATTCTCCCCTCAGATCAAGGGAGAGAATACAAGCTTGGAAAATTCATCAAATATTGCAGATATCATGGGATATCACAACATTTTACAACACCCCACACTCCACAACAGTATGGGGTTGCAAAGAGGAAGAATAGAACTTTGGTGGAGTATGCATGCAGTATGATAAAAGGTAAGAACACATCCAGTGGTTTTTGGAGAGAAGAAATTAGCACTACAGTTTACTTAAAGAACAGAAGTCCAACTAGGTGTCTTGATCTCATGACTCCATTTGAGGCTTTGTATGGTTTCAAACCTACAGTCCATCACTTGAGAGTATTTGGATCTAAATATTTTGCACACATTCCTAAGGATGATAGGAAGAAATTGGATGCTAAAGCTATAAAGTGCATATTTGTAGGGTATTGTTATTATTTCAAAGCATATAAGATGTTTAATCCATCTCACAAGGTGTTTGCGAGTAGAGATGTTATCTTTCATGAATAGGGTGATGAAGGGAATAAGGATAAAAGTTATTAGGTGTGGCGTATGTCTTTACTGATTGATGACGGTAATGATGAAGCCAAAGACAATAATTTACAGCAACAACAACAACAAAAAGAGGAACCTAGCAATGTGGATACATTCAACAGTCGAAGTCCATTCAAAGGTGAGCAAGAAATCACACAAGATAGAATTGAGGCAAGTTCGCTATCAAGGAGATGGGGTAGGCAGACTCACTTCCCTGCAAGGTACAAAGATCATGCTCTTATGACTAGTACTTTAAACGTTGTTGAGCCCATGAATTATAATGAAGAAAATCTGTTTGATGAATGGAGGTCAGCTATGAAAGAAGAGTATGAGTCCATAATTAAAAATGAGACTTGGTAATTAGTTGAACTACAAAAAGGAAAAGAACCCATAGGTTGTAAATGGTTATTTAAACCTAAGTTCAAAGCATATGGTAGTGTAGACAAGTATAAATCTAGGCTGGTGTCCAAAGGGTACTCACAAAGAGAAGGAATTGATTATGAGGAGACCTTTTCTCCTGTAGCTAAGTTAAATACCTTTAGAATGTTAATAGTTCTAGCTATTAAGTACCATTGGAGCCTACGCCAACTAGATATGAAATATGTTTTTCTAAATGGAGAGTTGAAGGAAGAGGTATATTTAACACAACCAGAAGGGTTCATTAAAAAGGGGCAGGAACACTTGTTTTGTAAATTAAAAAAGGCATTATATGGATTGAAATAGGCTCTTGGATCTTGGTATGAAAAGATAGACTCTTTCTTCTTACAACATGGTTATAAGAGAAGTAAAAATGACCCAAATTTGTATACCAGATTTGATTCAAAGGGGCAGATTCTATTGATTTCCTTATATGTTGATGATTTGATTGTCACTAGAAATTCTGATGAATTGGTTGAAGAAATTAAAGTGCAGATGTCACAGGTATTCAAAACGAAATACCCTGGAGAACTATGTTACTGTTTGGGTGTTGTCTGGAGGGATTTTGGACATAATTTTGTTACTCAAGGAAAGTGTGCCAGGGAATTGTTGAAGAAATTAAGAATGGATGAGTGTAACATTGCTTCAGTACCTATACAACAGAATGTTAAATTTCAAAATGATGATGGTTCTAAAGAGGTGGATGCTACATTGTACAGACAACTAGTTGGAAGTTTGATTCTTTTGACTATAACCAGACCTGACTTAGCATATTCAGTGAGTGTGTTGAGTCACTTCATGACAAAACCTCTTGAAAATCATTGGGTGGCAGAAAAAGGTGTCCTAAAGTATCTTCAAGGGACTATAAATTTTGGCATTAAATATATTGATTATGTTGATGTTAAACCTATAAGCAATTTAGATTCAGATTGGGCTGGAGATCTAAACGATAGAAGATCTATAAAAGGGTATGCTTTCAATATTGGGTTCGGGGTCATTTCTTGGTGCAGTAAAAAGCATACTATTGTATCTTTATCATCAGCAGAAGTAGAGTATCAAGTTGTATGTGCAACCACTTGTGAAGCAATTTGGTTGAGGAGACTCCTTCATGATGTAAGAGAAGAACAAAAGGATGCTACAGTGATCAAATGCAACAACCAAAATTCAATCAAGCTGGCAAATAATCATGTTTTTCATAAAAACACAAAACATAGAGATACTCAATTTCACTTTGTTACATAAAAGGTTCAGTCCAAAGAATTTTTTATTGAATATTGTAACAACTGTGAAAATGCTGCTAATATCTTCACCGGACAAAATTTGAATTTTTTAGGGAGATGTTAGGTGTGCAAGTGAATCATTTATCCATTAAGGGGAGGAGTTGAAAATAAATGTAGAAAGTTTGTTTCACAATTGTGTGTGTCCTAGATTAGAGTTAGTTCCTATTTCCTAGGAGATGGGTTTTATCTCCCTAAATTGAATGTAAACTTATATATTTCTAATTTAATTATTAATGAGATAGAGCGTGTTCTCATTGGGCAGTCTCCACGTGTAGCTTGTTCAAGCTGCTAGTTTCAATGTGTAAGATTCATTCCAGTTTTATCTTTCCATTTTTTTAACACTTATCACGATTACTGATGCGTTATTTTTAGATTATTAGTCTTGCCCTAGGAGAAGATAATTCAATGGAAAATAGAAAAAGTGTGTAAAAAGAAGTTATGGAAGTAGTTGATAAAAAATTCAATGGAAAATAGAAAAAGTGTGTAAAAGGAAGTTATTGGAGTGGTTGATAACTCACTTCAAAAACCCTTTGTTAAAAGGTGTAGCCCTAACGTAAATTGAGTTTATTGAGCCAGCAAGCCTCACAGGTTTATCTAGCACTAAAAATGGTTTTGACATTATATTTTTAAAAGGTTTCTTTTTAATAGATTTGGCAGCACTATTAATTTAAGAGGTTGGAATCACATAAGAAAATTCAAGAGTATTTGAATATTTTTTTTAATGGTAGAAATGGATTCAGCTCCATAAAACTATACCCAAAATCTTCTAATATAACAATTAACTTGGATTTCCAAAAATCTATACCAAAAATGATAAAAATCTGGCTTAAATTTACATTATTTTCTGAATAAAATTGTGAGTTTGTGTTAAATCACACTAATTCGAGGCCTGGGAGCGGGCAATGATGGTATTTCTTCACTCAATTAGAATGATGGCACTGCGAGCGGCAACGTAAAACACTGGTACATCTACTAAAAGCAAAGAGGTCGATATGATAATTGCACTTTTCTTTCGTAGTAACATCGAATGTTTTTCGCAGGTACCTCTAGTGTGACGCCTGTGATTCAAAAAGGTTGCACCGTACAGTCGGTGAAACCTTAAAATTCCTGTTGTGCTTCCAAAATCTCGAACCAAGAAAATGTTTACGGCCCAAAACTGAGGAGTTCAAATGAAACCTTTTGTGCTTCCAAAATCTTGAAACCGAGAAAATGTGTTTACGGCTGAAAACCGAAGAGTTCAAAGGAAACAACAGTACACTGAAAGATTTAGAAGGATATAGTGAAACTTCTGACATGCTATCGTCACTGCCCGGGTTTTAAGTTTTGCGTGTTATTCATTCATCTGCTGTATGATGCATGGAGGAAGTACGTTCAAGTGCATCTATCCGTCAGGAAGGTTTACATATTTTTGTCTAAATTATTAGAATATATAGAGAGTTTAATAGTTATTTTTTAGTGTATTTTTTTAAAATTAGGTTATATCAAATAGTTTTAATTTTTTTTCAGTACCAAAAAAACTTAATATATATATTAGAGAAGGAGTTACATCAAAAGCCCTCAGTCAGTTCACATAAATAAACCATATGAAATGTGATTTCGTTATGATCAACAAATTCAGAAGAGGAAAAACATTACAACATACCACACAACAAAAAAACTTAATAACCTGGTACAGTTCCAGAATGTTGTTATCAGAAAAAACAATACCAGTAGCAAACACTGTGGCAAGAATGAACTTCTAGAGGATCATAAAACATGTATTTACAGGTTGTAGTAATTTCTCCCAGAAGATAGATCTATAACATTTGTACACCCTCTAGGCAATGCCACCAAAGTATATCTGAATGTACAACATTGATCAGAACCATATATTCATGTAGTACTAAAGGATACCTGTTTTTACACCATGGTAGAGGACATTGTTTTTGCCCAATGGCCAAGCAACAAGTTCAAAAAGCCAAAAAAGAAAAGTGGAGTCAAATGATATTGTGTTACTTTAGAACAGATCTATCATAGTAATGGTGCCCCTGATGATTGGCAAAAGGAAAGGTCACAAAATTGCAATTATTATTTTAGTGGGTATCAAAATTGCACTTATTATGGTGGCCTCTTATGATTGTATTTTTTCTGGGTATATTATTTTAGTGAATTTGTTCAGAATTCAGTAGAAATTTGTTAGAATCACAAATTTAAGTTGTGAACTCTATACATAACTAGAGTGTCATATAGATTTTTTAGAGTAGTTAATGCCTATAAAAAAAATGCATTTTAAATAGTAGTAAAAACACAATTTAAATATAAAATTTATGTAACATCTATAAAAAAAAAAATGTAAAACATTTAAATTATATAAATTTAACAACTTAAAATTAAATAGCCACAATAAATTGAATTTAATAGCCACATTTTCATATTATCTATGATCCATATCACATTACATAAGTTTTTTGTTTGTTTGTTTGTTACATAATATGAGTAAGAGGCCATCAAAACCACTCTAGGATGGGGCCTGAGCCACATCATAGCTTGAGTAGTAGTGACCTAGAGGCATCTAAGCCATCAAAACCATTACCATGGCTAGATTATAAAGTGCATTAACAAAACATCTATCACCATCTATTCTAAGCTAAATAAACCACATTACATAACTTAAATAAGAGAAATATTTAAATCATTTCTTTGAAAATTAGTGATTTTTATTTTATGCTATCAATTTAATACCCTAATATAATAACAAAATTTAAATTATCTTTCTTTAAATTTGAAGATTTTCCTATCATTGGTGCTCACAAAATAGATTGCTACCAATCTCATGCTATTATGGATGCACTAATAGGTATCTTATGAATTCTAAGACTTAAGGTCACAAATAAATTGCTACCAATTTCATGCTATTATGGATGCACTGATAGGCATCTTATGAAGTCTAAGATTTAAGGTGACAAATAATGACCTTCTCTACTTCCCTTTAGTAGGTTAATTCTATGCTGTGGGCATGCCTTATTTCTCTATTTTTGTTGAAGCAGATGTGACTTAAGTTTGTAGTATAAAGGTCGTTGGATTTGAACTCAAGTTTTGGGTGGTATAAAGACAGTTGGATTTGAATCTAAATTCTGAGATGGGTAGTATTACAGATTTACCCATCAAATTTGATGGTTAATTTGCACATTTTTTTACTTGTTTCAAGTTTCAATAAAAAATCTCTTAGCGGTTTTACAATTTTTTTGGTTGGCAAATCACCGGCTGGCTAGCGATTTACCCTTCAAATTCCATCCCTGAGTGATATTAAAGCCATATAATTTTAACCAATTTAATGCTGTGGTGGGTGGTATAAATGTCATCTCATTTAAATTTGAATACTTAAGTTTTGCAATGATGATAATGACAGCTGTTCATCACTCTGTTAATCCTCTTAATCGTACTCTAATTCTAATTAATCGTCCTCTGAATTAATCGTACTTGTCCTTGTGTTGATAGTGTTTGCAGCATGTAACGTGAGGCAATCATCCAGAATCCATGTACATGCATTCTGTGATTTCGCTTGTGTTTCCAGGTCAAGAACTGTGTACATATTGTAAGTTTCCATATTTTGGAATGCCAAAGGCCACATTGAAATCGACTTTTTGTTGGGGGTGGGTTGTACGATTGTGCCGCTATCTCCTTGGACAACAACATGCAGAGCTGCACTTATTCGTTGAAGGTTAATTTGTTTTTAAAATTAATATTACATTATTAATTAATTATTTAATTTTAAGTTATTTTAAATAAATATTGTAATAACACAAAGTAAATTTTTTGGTGGATTTTAGCAAAAATTTTAATATAATGATTAGATTTAATCTTTGTAATGAGTTGGTTTAAAAAAATAAAAATTACTAGTGTTTAGAATTAATTATTGAAAGAAATTAAAAAGGTTGGATGTTATTTTTGAATTGAAAGTAATTATGAAAAAGTTATATAAAAATGATTTTGTTGTTAAGTTTAAAAAAGTAAAGGTTTGGTGTGAAGAAGTTGTTTGTAATATAAGAGTTAAGTAAGGTTGTTATTGGTACCCTTTTTTAAATTTTACATTGGCAAGTTAGACTCACCTTTAAGAAAAAATAGATTGTGGTAGCACTACTTTTACGAAAATGATTACCACCATTTTCCTTTAAACTAAAGATATTGTTCTTAATGGCAAGATGTTTCTTTAATTTAGACAAGCAATTAAGAACTCTTAATGATTTATGTTGTAGAATGGGTATGTAAACCATGACAAAACAATGTTAGGTCCAAAACATAGACGTACACTAATTTTTGTGTATGATAATAACAACTCAAAATCTACCTTCATCACATGCATAATCTTTTTTTAGTATCTTCTCCCAAGTATGATAAAAGCTTAGTCACCTTGCATAATCAAACTATGTATATTAACAACAATAAAGTTCAATAATTTACTAATTTAAATAAAAGAAAAATATTTTTATAATTAATACAAATAATTAAATATTAAAAATAAAAAATACCCAAAAATAATATGTATAAATTCTCATCTTAACTTTACATTAACTCTTTAAGCTTTTATAACAAGCATAAAGTGTCATCTTAACTTGATGTTCTTTAAGATTTTATTATATAAAGAAGACTTCAAGGTAGTATTATTCAAATAGGCAAGCAAGATTTGCAAATCTATTGGTTACTTAATACATCCTAAGATATCCTGACAGTACCCTGATAGCCCGACGAAATAGCCCTTGCCGTACTCCTAGATGTCGACTGTCAAATTTTTGTCTGCATCTCATCCTAATGCTTATAGAAATTAAAGTGTAGATTCAAAACTGCTTATGAAATTTACTAAATCATAAGACTCGAAACTAGTCTACCTATTTGCGGAAGTTAATTCACCATATAGAACACAAATCCAAGATATGCAAAAGGAAACATCACACATGCACATATATTATCTAGGGGAAATCAATTGGTCAAAACCCCTTACTATTTGTATTTCATTAATCAAAGAATCTGCATTAATACAATATGCTCTGCTCAAGCTTGAGCTCAACCTGCACCTGTATCTTCTATCATTTGCCTCACTGACTAACCTTGGCCAATACTTAGCCAAAATTTTGAGCCTCTAAGCCTCTATTTCCTTGCGTTGTTCCCTTGGGAATTAGGCCTCTATTAATTAGGAAAATTGTGCAATTCCTATAGGTCCTTCACCAAATGCATGCATGACATGTGCAACTTAGACTAGTTTACAACTAATAGTACACTGACCATGATCTCCAATCTCAACTGAGTAACTCAAACTATCTATATGCATCAGTTAATTTAGGTTGATTGATCAATTAACTGGATAATTACTTAGTGTGATTGCCTGCAGCAAAAGTGGCGGAACAGGCAAAGAATCTCCTCTTAGAAACTTTGAACCACTCCTTAGTCAAAGACGACAACTCCTTGCGAACCGAAGAAAGGGTGTGGTTGGATGCTTATACAGGAAAGACCAGTCTTCCAGCACTCAACCGCCCAATGCATAAGGGAAAATGGCAGATCCGAGAATCAGAGGATAGCTTCCAGCAGTGGTGGAAATCTCAGGGCAAGTGCACCATTTTTTTCGATGGAGCCTCAAAAGGCAATCCAGGGAGGTCTGGAGCAGGAGGGGTGATCTTCTTTCAGAATGGAAAAAAAGACAACTTCAGTTGGGGTCTTGGAATGAAAACCAACAATCAAGCTGAAATTCTCAGCCTCTTGAAAGCCTGCCAAATGGCCAGAAAAGGAAATCCAGAAGAAATTCTAATCTTTGGTGATTCAGAGGTGCTGATAAAAATGATGGTAAACAAGAAAAGGCTCAAGGACCCGGTGCTAAACAAACAACTTTCAAGAGTGACCAGAATTCTGAAAGACTTTCCGTCGGTTCAATTCTTCCACATTCTCAGAGGATTAAACAAGGAAGCAGACAGATTGGTGAATATTGGATGCACTCTACAGGACGGAATGATCAGCATAAATGCAGAAATAACGACCATGGCAATCATCCCCCAAATAGAAAGAGATTTAATGTAAATTTTGGAAATTGTAATGGTTGTTTAGGCTCTGCCCAACCTGTTTTCTATCAATAAAATATAATCGTTTCAGTTAAAAAAAAAGAGCTACACACCCTTGTCGCGGCGGGTGAAAAAAATCTACACAACCTACTGAGTTAACTGAGTGAAAAGAGCCATGTCACTTCAGATAACTACCTCCAAGTATTCTGCTAAAATTGAGATTTGAATTTCTCCTAATTTAATCAAGGGAAAATTAAATTAGGAATTTCTTGTTGCATTTTCAACACTCCCTCGTAGCAAGAAATGGATTCACATCTACCCTGATCCAACACCTTTGGGATGTACCACATGAAACACTTCTCTCTGTTTTTTATGCTACTGCAACATCTACAACTAAGAAGCATAAAAAATAAATTAAAAAAAAAAATTGAACGAACTATGTCTACGACTATCTACTAGGAAAATTGTTCCGTTGCTGATTCTGTTGCTGAGCCTCCTGCTCTATTGTCAACACTCCTCTGCACTACTCAGTATCTGACTGACATTGATCCTCTTGCTACTGAATATTGTGGGCCCCTGTAGCAAGGATAATGATCCATGAGACAAACACACCTCAATGGACCCTGCCCAAATTCCTACATTCTTGGACTAAGGGTATACATCGCTACTGAGTTAACTGAGTGAAAAGAGCCATGTCACTTCAGTTAACTACCTCCAAGTATTCTACTAAAATTGAGATTCGTATTTCTCCTAATTTAATCAACGGTAAATTAAATTAGGAATTTCATGTTGCATTTTCAACACTCCCTCTTAGCAAGAAATGGATTCACATCGACCCCGATCCCACACCTTTGGAATGTACCACAAGAAATACTTCTCTCTTTTGTTGCTACTACTGCAACATCTGCAACTGAGAAGCATAAAAAATAAATTAAAAAAACAAACTGAATGAACTATGTCTGCAACTGTCTACTGGGAAAATTGTGTTGCTGCTGACTCTACTAATGAGCCTCTTGCTCTACTGTCGACACTCCTATGCACTCCTCAGTATTTGACTGACAATGATCCTCTTGCTACTGAATATTGTGGACCCCTGTAGCAAGCGTAATGATCCATGAGACAAACACACCTTAATGGACCCTGCCCAAATTCCTGCATTCTTGGACTAAGGGTCTACATCACTCCACCTCACTCCTAGAGGTATCGCTATATGCCCTCCCTCTTCCCAGTTAGCTCGAACTCCCCCCACTGTGGAGTTATTTGCTTGAGTAGATGTATCCACTCTTCCTCTCGTCTGCTTCTCCATTTGTGACTGCTCCACAACTTCCTGAGGCTGCTTTTGAAGTTGCATGTTGGGAGGTCTAACATGCTCCCTCTCAGCCACCAAATTTTCCATTCTCCTCAGAGCTTTGCATTCATATTATACCTCAAGTGCATACAGGTCCTTAACTCGAACCCTAATCTACTTCACCTGTCCCATGGCTATGTGTCTCAGGAATGACTTTCCTGTACTGAAGATCACATCGTAGCCACAATCTTCCAAAACTATAACAAAGACAAGATTCTTTTTTAGACCCGGAACAAACATCACATTCTTGAGTATGAGAGGAGAACCCGACTCCCTCTGAAAGGTTGCAATATTGATCTCGATCATAGTATACCTTATGTTATCTCCAAACTCAATGTTCATCTAGAGATCTTTCTCCTCCAAGTCATTGCAAAATCATTTGTTCCCCGTCATGTGGAATAAGGCACCATTATCCATCTACCACATCCTCCCCATCATTGTGCTTTCCATGCATGCAATGAGAGTGAAGTCAAACTCGAACTGTGAAGCCAAAGCTTCACGTGCTGCTACTATTGCACTCCTTCTTTCTTGCCTTTTTCTGTGGACACTTCGTGGCATAGTGCCTGAATTCATGATAGTGAAAGCACTTGATTTTGGACAAGTCTTTTTGCTTTCCCTCTTGGCTGGAATGAGCCTCACATTGGGACTTATCCTCCATAGACTTATTTCCCTTGATGACTAATGCAAAGTTCTCTTCCTGTTCTTTGTATGAGGCCCCATCTCTATTGCTCCACCTTATTTCTTCATGCTCTAGATCAGACCATAACCGCTCCCATATTGGTAGTTTCTCTCTACCATTTACCGAGCCTTGATAACTATGCCAACTCTTGGGAAGGCCCAATAGGGCTAGAGATATCAGATCTTCTTTAAGGACAGTAACACCGACCCCGCCAAGTTCATCACAATATTGTGTAAACATGATCAAGTACTGCAGAATTATTACATTCTTTTGCATCTTAATACTTCGAAGCTTGTCCTTGAGTGCTGACTTCCTGTGGTCGCCATTGTTCTCAAACAATTTGGTCAGTGTTTTCAACATCACGACCAAAGTCTCTTTCCCATGCATACTTTAGACAATATGATCTTGAAGTCCTTCTAATATGATCCTCCTCGCCTTAGCCACATCCTTTTTCCATTGAGCAAGATCCTGTGCATCATATGTTGGGGTTTTTTTCTATATTTGTCTTTATGTATTCTGACAACCCATTATCATCCATGCCACAAAATTCGTGGTCCCTACCAAAACATACTCAATCCTAAGTCCATTGAAAGTCATCTTCTCAGTCCTAGAGAAAACCTGTAACACTTATCTTCAAATTCGAATCTCCTGCAATGACAACTTTAAATTCTCTTCTCTACTATGAATATAGCTTTGATACCATGTAGAAATTAATGTGTAGATCCAAAACTGCTCATAAAATTTACTAAATCACGAGACTTGATGTTGCTCTACTAATCTACAGAAGTTAATTCACCATATATAACACAAATCTTAGACATACAAAAGAAAACATCACACATGCACATAGATTTATCTAGGGGAAAGAAACTTCTCAAAACCCCTTATTATCTATATTACATTAATCAAAGAATTTAGATCAATACAATATGCTCTGCTCAAGCTTGAGATCAACCTACACTTGTATCTTCTATCCTCTCCCTGACTGACTAACTTTGGCCAATACTTAGCCAAAATTTTGAGCCTCCAAGCTCCTATTTCCTTGAGATGTCACCTTGGGAATTAGGCCCCTATTAATTAGAAAAATTCCTCAAATTGCGTTGCGCAATTCCTATACGTCCTCCTATGATTGCATACATGACCTATACAACTTGGACTTGTTTATAGCTAATAGTACACTATCCATGAGCTCCAATCTCAACTGGCTAACTCGAATTCTCTACATGCATGAGCTAATTTAGGTAGATTGATCAGTTAACTGGATGATTACTCAGTGTCAAAAAGTTACACACCCTTGTCACTAAGTGTGAAAAAAGTTACCCACCATTGATTGAACCTCCACTAGTTCTACTAATAGTGAGAATTAGTGACACTGATAACAACTCAAATTAACTGAAATAGATTGCTTCAAATTAGCAATCAATCATGTAGAACTGAACTCAAGTGTTGCCAACTCAAATTTATTTAGTTAAGTGAGTGACAAGAGCCATGTCACCTTAGTTAACTACCTCCAAGTATTCTGCTAAAATTGAAATTTGAATTTCTCCTAATTTAATCAAGGGAATATTAAATTAGGAAATTCTTGTTTCATTTTCAACAATGTCGTCTCCATTAATACCATCGCCCCTGTTTGTGGAGGGTTAAGTGAAACAATGAGTCGACAATGCAATTTGCATGATTAATGCGATGGGATGGTATGTTTTATTTTCAAATTCAAAATTTGAATGCTACTAATCACCGCCTCCCACCTCCCATTTGCACCAAAGCCAATTTCAAAAAATCTTTGTTGTAAATCACTTGCAATCATCTTATACACTATTTTTCTTGGACGAAGTAAATTTGTTAATCTGTGGAGTAGAGTAGATCGCTAAACTAATGGTAGCACCTCTAGTCTTTTGGAGGGAGTGGATTTTGTACAAATTAGAAAGGATGCTTAAAGATGATTTTGCCAATGCTTAAACATGACCTATGCTAGTTGGCATTTTTTGGCCCATTGGTTTTGACAACCCATGGTTTATCCAATGGTATTATTTTGTAATATAACCTTTTTAAAGGCATATATGTGCATATATGAAAGTTACACACGTACGGAAGATATGCAACACAGAAGATGTGCATATATAGAAGTTGCGTGACTTCCGTATATGTGCATGTCTTTCGTATATGTGCAAATCATCCGCATATGCACATATATGAAAGTTATGCATATAAATAAGATGTTCATATATAGAAGATGCACATATTCCGAGGTTATCATATATGTATATTATGGAAGTTGTGCACTGCTTCTATATATGCGCAACTTTTGTAACATATTTACCGATCAAAAGAGAAAATGAATAGGTACCCCCTTTTTTGAGGTAGCAAAAATTCAGCGGATTTTGAAAAGTGGTGATGCACGAATATATTTTTTTTTAGCATATTTTTAACACTTTAAATTTTCTAATAAATCAAATATGAACATTTTTCTTAAAATGTTAATGATTTTCATTTTGATTTTGAAAAGTGTTGATGGTGCATCAACACATTTTTTAAAAAGTTTATTTTTGGCACTTTAATTTTTTTCTATGTAGCAAGTATGAACACCTTTTTTAAATGTTAGTGATTTTCATCCTGATTTTGAAAATGGTTGATGTAGCATCAACCCTTTTTGTTTAGAGGGCTTATTTTTTACACTTTAAATTTTCTAATGTATTAAGTGTGGATATTTTTTTTAACTATTTGTGATTTTGATGTTGGTTAAAAAAATGAC
>APFE030316930.1:39683-62518 GCA_000404065.3 Pinus taeda | reverse complement strand
TAATATAGATATTTAAATAGTTTATTTAAGTTTTATACTGAAATATTTATAAGAGAAATATAAAATTTTATTTTTATTTGTTTATTACTAGAAGAGTGAATGCAACATTGAAAGTGAGATATCAATGAACCAAGTGAGCACAATGAAAATGAGATTATTAATTTTTTATAATGCTTTTAATTACAACTAACTAAATATGTATAATCATTTATGGACCGAATGAGCCTCTCAGCTAGTTAATGATCATTGTCTTCTGAGAGTTTATGCTTCTGTGATTCATTGTCTTCATTATCTACCAGAATAGATCCATCTCAAGTATGGATCTAACATGAGCCCAGAGGGATCATTCTTCATGTACAAACTTCTTTACAGTGCAAATTACAATGTTTAATTTTTCATTATTTAAATTGTATTTTTGAATGCTATATATAGTATATGTAGGACCAAATAAACATTTTAACAATATAATTTATTTATTTTTCATAATATATACATTATATTTTTTAAATGATATATAAGAAATACATAATTACCATTAAAATATTGTACATGACATGTACATCTAGACATTTTATTGTCCAAATTAATATTTTATTATTATTATTAGTATATTTTTAAGTATATGTCAATATTAATTGGTATTAAACATATTTCATTGATAACCACATTGAATATTTTTTTATATACAACATTTAAAATACTTTATTTAAAAAAAATTATAGTATGAAGTTTATATGGACATAAATTAGTTAACATAAATCTCAAATAGTTTATTTAAAATCTCTGGGTGAAATATTTTTGAAAAATATAATGTTTAAACACATCTTATTCACATATTTTTTTTACTTATAATTACTAGACAACATATTCATTTTTTATTATTATATTCAACATTATTTTTCTATTTAGAACATAAATTATTTTTATTTTAAAGGGGCACATGATAACTCAAGGAACAGACAAACAAACTTATATATCCCTTCATACTGTGCTGTAAAATGAGTCACTTAGTTAGATAGAAGTTAATGATAATTATATCATTATTGATTTGACAACTCAATTATATCATCTCACTCATAAATTTACAATTAAATTATGATATATTTTCTCACAATATTTAAATCAATTGAATATTCACTTACTACCCAAAATCTTGAAATTTGACAATTATAACTTGGATTGAAATTTATGATAAAAAATTTTGTAAAAATCTTGCTAAAATCTCTATTATTTTCCAAGCGAAATTATTTTGGTAAACTACTATAGGCTAGGCCTAGGAGCAGGCAATGGTGGTATTTCTACCATCAATTTGAATGATGGCAACTACGAGCGACAACATAAGACATTGGTACAACTACTAAATCCAAAGAGGTCGATATGATAATTGCATTTTTCTTTCGTAGTAACATTGAATGTTGTCGCAAGTACCTCTAGTAAGACGCTTGTGTTTCAAAAAGGTTGAGTCGTACAGTCGGTGAAACTTTTAAAGTCCTGTTGTGCTTCCAAAATCTGGAAACCAAGAAAATGTGTTTACAGGTCAAAATTGAGGAGTTCAAAGGAAACATTACACTGAAAGGTTTACAAGAATATAGTGAAGTGATTGACACACTATCTTCACTACCCAGGTTTTAAGTTCCTTAAACTAGAATCGAATAAGAGGGCCTACCTCTTAGAATATTGTTTCGCTTGATGATGACCTCACTCCTTTGCTCCATCTTCCTTTGAATTATTCTCCTTCAAATACCTGAAACAAATTCACAAGAGACACCAACAAATGTAATAGCATACAATCTCATTCAATTTACTTAAAAAGTCAAGGAATCTTAAGCCATCAAATGTAATATGACACTCAACATAGGAAATAAATCATTAGTTGTATTGATATAAAGCTCGGAAAGAGATGCAACCAAATCCTTGACATTGCAGGTCTCCTCCGACATATCCGGGTTCCAACACCACTTCTAGGATCTCATGGTTGGCCTCGACAATGGAAGTTTAAGGTTTCTTCCCTTTAGTTCCAAACCAAACCAAACAAATTATTCTCCCTTTACACACATAAACTAGAAGGCAAATATCTTGCTAGTTATTCAAGCTCCAAAAAAGACTAGTTCATCTTGGAAAAGGAGGAGTTTATATAGCTTTACTGGAGGGGAGATGGTTCCTCTTATGATGGGAGAGGGATTATCTCTTTGCTTTGTTCCATATTTATAGGGGAAGGAACCCAAACTAAATTCCTCGGCTCTATCTAGCCCAACCATTTACCAGACTTCCATTCCACGAAGCTTCTAGAGCTAGAAGCTTAGACAACATTTTTAAAAATTTGCGAAAAGAGGATCGACGTGAGTGATGAAGGGATCACTTGCACTGTACGACACTAGGTCTGGTTTTAAACTCTGCAAATCGGCACAGGGAAGGAACTAATCACTAACACTGGTCTTAAGAATTGGGATTGAAGGATTATCTCTGGGAAATTATGCAAGAGGGGAATGTTCTGCTCATGAATAGGGATGTAAAGACATGTTCTTCATGATGGGAAAGCATATAGAGTTCACTATAGAGGTCCTCCAGGATCAAGGAATGGGGAGTACAGGGATAGTGACAAAATGACATGTAACAAAGACCCTAACCTACATCGATTGAGTACAGAGATCCGCGAGCTCCAATAGTAGTACGACAAAGTAAGGGCAACGATGCGCTCCATTGCTACAACGCAGTGCCTCGCCAAGTTATAGGAGGCAAAGAAACTGCTTGCATGAGTGGAAGCAACACAGAAAAAGGAAGCAGTCCTTAAGGCACGGTTGGGTCCTTGGTTGGACGAAGCCTACCTCGTCCCAGAAAACATATAGGAAAAGTTTGAGAAATTGCCTCTTACACATCAGAAGATCAAGCGAGCTGATGAAGGACCAGCCACAGAGAAACTAGTGGAGCAAGTGAAGCAGGCAACCATGCAAAGCACAGCTAAAGTAGCAGTTGTTCAAGTAGAGCTGAGGGATCTTTGCAGCAAGATCACCACGCCAGCCAAGTGACTCTAGGTCGAGTCATGAACTTTGTGTTGGGAGCCCATGGATTAGTTTTGGGGAAAAAGCCCAAGTTTTGATGTAAAAATATGAAAAGTCTCTGCAAATTGTGGTTGCAAAGCACGTATCTAGTTAAGAGTAAAAAAGGGTTCTTACCCTCCTTTATGTAAGCTTGAGTCGGTTTTTGAAGATCTACCCATGGTCTGCGGACCATGGGATTATATAAATAAGTGTGTCTTAGAGAGTATAAGGGAGAGATAGATGGTTTTTTCTATGGGTATAAACAAAGAGGTCTAGCATAGAGAAGTAAGCCTTAGAGGGGAAAAAGGCTCTGCAGTTGAGTTCACAGAGGCCTAGAGTAGTGTCCACAATTGAGTGCACGAACCCCTGCAGTTGAGTGCACAGGGAAGTATTGAGTCTGTAAACCTATACTGAAGATCAATACAGAAGATTTTTGCAGAAATTCCTGTGTTTTATCTCTTTACTTCTATTATGTATGATTGAGATATATGTTGTTATAAAACAATGTCTTTCTAAAATAAACGTATTGATGCGCGAATTTACTTGATCTGTCTTATTATCTAAACGCAAGTAATGTTAAGTGATTACACGAAGATCATAATACTTTCTGTTAAATTTGTCGAACACTTAGGTAGATATGAGTAAATACTAATGTAAGAGTACTCTATGGTGCACGTAAATAGCTAATTTTCCTGTTCAGGGTCCGCAAAAGCTAGTCATAGACCTTCGCGAAGATCTAAAAGTTGATTGGGTGGAGTTATGGCACTAAGACTTAAGGGTTTATAATCTGTGCGAAGGCAGATCTAGATCATAAAAAGACATCACATTGATCTCTGGATGAGGAAACTTGGTTCCAACATCCCCCCATACTACTTCGGGTGAGACTTTAGTCCACGCTACGTGGATTGATGCTGAAAGGGCCAGTAGTGTAGGGATTTGTTTGGCGCAACTAACTTTGAACTTGGGTCAAGACCCACTAAGCTAACATGCCTTTAGTTTTTAGTACTTTTCCCTTAGGTTTAGTATTATTCCCTTTGGTTCATAATCCCTTTAGGTTTTAGTATTAATCTCTTTGGTTTATTATTCCCTTGGTTTATAATATCAATCTCTTGTATTTATTATTTCATTGGTTTTATAATATCAATCATAGTTAATAATGGTCAACCATGGTAAATTGTGGCATTGTGACAAAAAAGTTCTCCATATGTAAATCATAGATAATCATGGACAATCATGGTCAACCATGGTCGGACGTCACATTGTGACAAAGATTGTCTCGATAAGAAAATCAACCATGGCCAATAATGGTAAACCATGGTCCAACATCATATTGTGACAAATATTGTCTCGATATGTAAATCGACCATGGTCAACCATGGTCCAATGTCACATTTTGATATGGATTGTCTCAATATGGAAATCAACCATGTTCAAGCATGTTTATTTTAGTGTTTATAATATTTATCTTAGGGTTTATATACCTTAGGTTTATATTATTCATCCCTTGGATTTAATATTATTCCCCTGGGTTCATAATCCCTTGGGGTTTTAGTATTAATCCATTGGGTTTATAATATCAATCCCTTGGGTTTATTATTTCCTTTGGTTTATAACATTGATCATGGTCAACCACGATCAACCATAACCAACCAAGGTCAAATGTCACATTGTGACAAAGATTATCTCAATATGGAAATCAACCATGATTAACCATAGTCCAACATCGTGTTGTGACAAAGATTGTCTCGATATGAAAAATCAATCATGGTCAATCATGGTCAACCATGGTCCAACGTCACATTGTGACAAGGATTGTCTCAATATGTAAATTAACCATGCTCAATCATGTTTATTTTAGTGTTTCTACTATTTATCTTATGGTTTATATACCTTTGGTTTATAATTTTTATCCCTTGGGTTTATAATAAAAATCTCTTAAGTTTATTGATCTAAGGGTTCATATTCCCTTAGGTTTATAATATCAACCATGGTCAACTATGGTCAACCATGGTCAACCATCATCTACCATGTTTTAATATTAATATCTAGGGTTTATTGATCTAAGGGTTGATATTCCTAAGGTTTAAGTTTATTCCCTTAGGTTTATAGTCCTTTGGGTTTTTAGTATTGATCCCTAGGGTTCTTTACTTCATTCGGTTTATAATATCAACCATGGTCAACCATTATCTACCATGTTTAATATTAATCTCGTTGCCTCAAAATAAAAATCAACCATTGTCAACCATGTTTATTTTAGGGTTTATAATATTTTTCTTAGTGTTTATATATCTTGGGTTTATAATATTAATCCCTAGTGTTTAATAATATTCCCTTGAGTTAATAATTCCTTGGGTTTTTAGTATTAATCCATTGGGTTTATTATCCTTTGGGTTAATATTATTTCCTTTGGTTCATAATCCCTTGGGGTTTTAGTATTACACCCTAGGAATATGAACCCTTACATTAGTAAACTGAAGGGATTGATATTATAAACCCAAGGGATTAATACAATAAACCCAAGGGAATATAAACCCTATGGTTTTTAGTAATAATCCCTTGGGTTTACTATCCATTGTGTTAATATTATTCCCTTGGGTTTATAATCCTTTGGAGTTTTAGTATTAACCCCTTTGGTTTATTATTCTCTTGGGTTTATAATATCAATCCCTAGAGTTTATTAATCTAAGGGTTCATATTTATATTACATGATTTCAAATTAAATAATAATAAATAACATTTAAACCAAATGATAATTATTATAAAGAAATAATTATAATTAATTATAATGATAATAATAATATTTTTAACGCAATAATGTTTTTTCGATAGATAGAAATGATAATGTTTCTTTGGTTGTTACAAATGGTATATTTATCAATGGTAGATACAAATACAGCCTTCAGCGTATATCAACCACATTAATACTTTTAATGTGGTTGTGCTAGTTACAGGTTTGTAGAGGTGGGACATGGTTCTAAACAATTTTATTCTATCAAATTGCTATTAGGGTCATTAGGTTCTAGGATGGGTATGAATATTTGTCCCCTGCACCAACCCCCCTCTGCCTTCAGTTGGCTACCTCGAGAAACCTAGAGTTGCACGTGTTCAATTGTGAGTGATAGATGCGTGCTCTGTTGCCAGTGCACTTGATAATGCCTGTAGCTTTTCACTTAAAACAAAAAAAACAAAAAAAACAAATTTGTTACCATTTGGATTAAATTCAATTGAGTATTTTTTTAATAACCATGATGAATTAGTTTACATGTGTATACCAGTATTGATTCATTTTAATCGCGGATGTACTAAGAGTCAAGAGAGATCAAGGTTTTTTTTTTTAAATGTAAAACTTGAAAAAAGATTTACTTGTTAAGAGATTTAATCCCTTTTAATATTTGATAAATCCCTCATGAAGATAGATCTATAGTGGTTTTTTGTCTCTCTATATAGAGTGTAATGTTTCAATGTTTAAATTATATTTTTGAATAATTTATTATTAATAATATTTTATATTAAAAATTGAATGAGCTACACATTTACCTTTAATTACTTTTTCCTTTTGAGCATGGACGTAAATATTAACACACACATTATTTATATAGAGACTCTTCATAAGAGAAATATAAGTTTTTTGTTTGTTTGTTTTGTTTTTAATCTCTATAAGATTATACATAATTATATTATTTAAGATAGAATCGAAATATTTTATTTATTACTAGAAGAGTCAAAGTGAAATATCAACGAAAAAAGTGAGTACAATAAGAATGTGATTATTAATTTTTTATAATCATTTTAATTTTTTTTTTTAGGCTGGGGCGGGACTCTCCGATTTACATGTCCATTAAGTACCCCTCAAGGGAAGGGTAGCCCAAGATTTGAACCCAAGACTTCCGGTTCGGTGAGACTTCATTTCCATGGCCATTGCCGCTTGAGCTACCCCATGTGGACTATAATGATTTTAATTAAAACTAACTAAATATGTATAATCATTTATGTTTTTACTATAGTTGACAATGCTTTTTCATTTAAAGTATTTTTTAAAGACATGTGTGAAGTTCAAGTTGAGCACAGATTGAATTACAGATCTCCTCATACTGGATTGTAGAATAAGCTTCTCGACTCAATAACAGATAATGATGATTGCCTTCAATATATATTAAATAACATTTAATGATGATTATATCACTATTAATTTGACAACTAAATTATATCATCTCACTCATAAATTTACAACTAAATTATGATATATTTTCCCACAATATTTAAATCAATAAGATATTGACTCACTACAATATTAGTAACATAAATATACGTTTTTGGTGTATTCTATTGCTATCATGAACGAAGGATTTTGGTGTAGTCTCCCACTTTCAATTGGACAGTCACTAATACAATACATAATTAAACCAGTCTTAAGCGTAGGGTTTTGGTGTAATCTACCACTTTCAATAAGGCAATCATTGTTGCAGCACATATTTATGGCGTTGTCTAATGTATGTTGGATTTTTAGGTTGTAAATTCGGGAAAGTAATTTTTTATCTTTCTCATTTTTAAAGTGCATTTTTTTAACAGTATAAATAAATTTAATACATTTAAAATTTACAATAAAATTAATAACTCAAACTTTTAATTCCAAACAAATTCTTCTCAAAAACATTTAAAAAAAAACTCCAAATCAAATAATACTCTAATAAAACACTCCACCCCTAATTTTAGTATATAATGTTTGTCTCACGCTTCGTGTTTTAATGGGAGATACCTATGACAAAATATATTAGTTGTCGAGAGGAAAGAGAGCCGGCTTGCGTGGAATTTGACGTTGTTTTTGTGTTTTTTTTAATAATTAAAAATTTTAATTGAGATTGGTAAAAAAAAAAATTGTACACATGGATATTTAAATCATTTTTCATAAATTCTAAGGGTTAGTTGTGGATAGATAAGTTTAATTCCAGTGAGTAGGATTGGAAAAAAAAGAAGTGACTAGGCATGTCTATAAGCTGCCATAATCAACTTAAACATTCCTCTTAGTTTCAACTTTTTAGAGGTTAAATGTCTCACGATTCCACATCATCATTCTGATAGTTGAAAATTAATGTGAAAATCATCATTTTTATAGTTGAAAATTAATGTAGAAAATTTGTTTCATGGTCGTGTGTGTCCTAGATTAGAGTTGGTTCCTATTTTCTAGGAGATGGTTTTTCTTTCCCTAAATTGAATGTAAAATTATATAATTCTGATTTAATGATTAATGAGATGGAGCGTTCTGTTTGGGCAGTCTCCAGGTTTAGCTTGCTCACCTGTGAGCTGCTAGTTTCAGTGTGTAAGTTTCATTCCAGTTCTGTTTTTCCATTTTTTAACATGGTATTAAAGCACAGAGAGTTGGGTATGTGGTGAGAGAGCCCTCGTGGTTGAGTTGAGCCTTGGTGGCTGAGAGCATGAAAGGCTTGGTGGTTGAGAGCCTTGGTGGCTGGTTTAATTGGTTTTGTGACAAAGCATTGAAATTTTGAGGAAGCCTGATCAACGTTGGTTTTAGGGGTTAAACCTGTGTTGATTAGAACTAGCTTTGCAGTGTGAGATAGTCTTGATCAACAATGCTTTTAAGGGTCAAACCTGCACTGATCCAAAAAACTTACAAGAATTTTCGTTTACGCACCTTGCAGTACGGTGAAATGGTGCTGGTGTTTTTTGCCTGTTGGAGGTGGCCAGAGACGAGAAGTGCCTGAGTTGGTGGTCCTGTCCAGTTATTTTTTGAAGGCTATTTGTTTAGAGTTGGATCTGTAGCACCAGGATCTGGAGTTAGATCCACAAGTTGACTGTTGGAAGATATGGAGTTGATCTGTATATCAACTATTGGAGGATCTAGAATTCGATCCATATATCAACTCTTGGAGGATTTGGAGTTAGATCTGTAGATTAGGTGCTAGATTACTCGATATGTAGATTGGAGGAGTGGATATGTTAGTGGAGTCGTGGTTTTGTCACAATGAATATACACATTGTAGAGATGTACCTGAATGAGAGCAATAAGCTCGATGGGTCAAATTATGCCAACTGGAAGTTCAAGTTGCAAACTTTGCTCAAGGTTTCCAGTGCATGGACAATTGTAAACGGGGATGAAGCAAATCCGACTACAGCCGGTGGTGCCACAACTACATTGGTTCGGGATTTGGAGAAGAGGGAAAATAAAGTGAAGGTGTTGTTGAAGATGTTTGTAAAAGACAACATAACCCTCACATCCGAGAATGAAAAACTTCCAATGACATTTGGGTGATGCTCAGGGATTTGTATGAGACGAAAAATACAAATCCTTTGTTGTTTTTGAAGAGTAAGATTCTCTCCATCAAAATGGAGGAGAATGGATCTGTTGTTGCATTCATCTCACGGATCAAAGAACTGAGAGACAAGTTGAGTGACATAGGGGAGAAAGTGTCCAAACCAAGGCTGGTTTAATTGGTTTTGTGACAAAGCATTGAAATTTTGAGGAAGCCTGATCAACGCTGGTTTTAGGGGTTAAACCTGTGTTGATTAGCACTAGCTTTGCAGTGTGAGATAGTCTTGATCAACAATGCTTTTAAGGGTCAAACCTGCACTGATCCAAAAAACTTACAAGAATTTTCGTTTACGCACCTTGCAGTACGGTGAAATGGTGTTGGTGTTTTTTGCCTGTTGGAGGTGGCCAGAGACGAGAAGTGCCTGAGTTGGTGGTCTTGTCCAGTTATTTTTTGAAGGCTATTTGTTTAGAGTTGGATCTGTAGCACCAGGATCTGGAGTTAGATCCACAAGTTGACTGTTGGAAGATATGGAGTTGATCTGTATATCAACTATTGGAGGATCTAGAATTCGATCCATATATCAACTCTTGGAGGATTTGGAGTTAGATCTGTAGATTAGGTGCTAGATTACTCGATATGTAGATTGGAGGAGTGGATATGTTAGTGGAGTCGTGGTTTTGTCACAATGAATATACACATTGTAGAGATGTACCTGAATGAGAGCAATAAGCTCGATGGGTCAAATTATGCCAACTGGAAGTTCAAGTTGCAAACTTTGCTCAAGGTTTCCAGTGCATGGACAATTGTAAACGGGGATGAAGCAAATCCGACTACAGCCGGTGGTGCCACAACTACATTGGTTCGGGATTTGGAGAAGAGGGAAAATAAAGTGAAGGTGTTGTTGAAGATGTTTGTAAAAGACAACATAATCCCTCACATCCGAGAATGAAAAACTTCCAATGACATTTGGGTGATGCTCAGGGATTTGTATGAGACGAAAAATACAAATCCTTTGTTGTTTTTGAAGAGTAAGATTCTCTCCATCAAAATGGAGGAGAATGGATCTGTTGTTGCATTCATCTCACGGATCAAAGAACTGAGAGACAAGTTGAGTGACATAGGGGAGAAAGTGTCCAAAACAGATCTCATCATAATTACCTTAAATGGTATGACAAAGGGTTATCAAATGTTCATTACAGGGCTTGCGACGAGGGAGAAATCTCCCACCTTTAAAGAGTTGATAGGGATCTTGATGCAGGAAGAAGAGAGGCATATGAACTCGAAGCCTCAGAACTCATATCTGACGTTGGTGGAGAAGAAAAATTTCATCAAAGGAAAACCAGAAGGAGGATAGAAAAGTAGTGGTCCATTCCAAAAAAAGCCATTTCACTAGAAATGATTCAGGAATTGTGTTTTTACTGTGGCAAAACTAGTCATATTTCTAGAGACTATTATAAAAATAAGACTGATGAAACCAGACATAGACACAAAAGACATACAGGAAATTTTTTTGGCGAAGATCGTAATCATGATCTTAAATTATTTGTGTCAGAATTTAGATCTGACGTTGGTGGCGAAGAAAAAGTTCTTCAAAGGAAAACCAGGAGGAGGACAGAAAAGTAGTTGTCCATCCCAGAAAAAGTTATTTCAAGGTAGGTCATCCGCTAGAAATGATTAAGTAATTAAGTGTTTTTACTGTGGCAGAACTGGTCATAGTGCTAGAGATTGTTATAAAAAGAAGACTGATGAAACCAGACAAAGACACAAAATGTATACAGGGCATTTTTCTGGCAAAGATCATAATCATGATCTTAAATTATTTGTGTCTGATGTTGCTCTTTCTGCTGAGACCAATGAAGCTAAAACTTGGTTTGTGGATTTTGGAGCATCCACTCATATGACAGGTAATAAACACTGGTATGAAAATTTTAAGGAGACCAGCAATGGTGCTAAAATCTACCTTAGAGATGAAAGAGCATATCAAATTAGAGGTTATGGAGATATTCCTATGATATTTCCTAATGGTAATATCAGACGCATACAAAATGTAATATATGTACCTGGTATTAAAAAGAATTTGATCTCTGTGTCCATGATTGTAGATCATAATTTAAAGGTAGAATTTTTCAAAACTTACTGTGTTATAAAGGATTTGTTGGATCATTAGAAGTTGGTTGCATTAGGAGTACGAGTTGGAGGTCTTTATAAATTGAATGTTACTAGCGTGCCACATCAAGCTTTAACTTCAATGATTATGAGTACAGAGAACCTTTGGCATCAAAGGTTAAATTGGTCACATCAACCTTCACGACTTATTGTTGCTACAGATACAAGGTATGGTTGACAGACTTCTTGTTTTAAGGAATGAACATATTGATTGTGAAGGTTGTGCACTTGGGAAAATTCACTGGGATGAATTTCCCTCTTGTTTAAATAGGAGAAATCAAGATATACTTGAACTTGTGCATACTGATATACATGGATCCATGCCGACAAGGTCCTTAGGTGGAGCTTATTATTTTTTACTATTTGTTGATGACTTCAAAAGATATTCTTGGCTATACTTTCTTAGAAGGAAAAATCATGCTTTTGAATATTTTAAAGAATTCAAAAATATGGTTGAAAAGCAGACAGGGAAAGTCATCAAAATTCTCCCCTCATATCAGGGGGGAGAAAACAGGCTTGGAAACTTCATCAAATATTGCAAAGATCATGGGATAGCACAACATTTTAGAGCACCCCACACTCCACAACAGTATGGGGTTGCAAAGAAGAAGAATAAAACTCTGGTGGAGTGCGCATGCAACATGATAAAAGGTAAGAACATATCCAATGGTTTTTGGAGGGAAGAAATTAGCACTGCAGTTTACTTAAAGAACAGAAGTCCAACTAGGTGTCTTGATCTCAAGATTCCATTTGAGGCTTTGTATGGTTTCAAACCTACACTCCATCACTTGAGAGTATTTGGCTCTAAATATTTTGTACACATTCCTAAGGAAGATAGGAAGAAGTTGGATGCTAAAGCTATAAAGTGCATATTTGTAGGGTATTGTTCTGATTTCAAAGCATATAAGATGTTTAATCCATCTACTCACAAGGTGTTTGCGAGTAGAGATGTATCTTTCATGAACAAGGTGATGAAGGGAATAAGGACATAAGTTATGAGGTGTGGCACATGTCTTTACTGATTGATGACAATAATGATGAAGCCAAAGGCAGTCATTTATAGCAACAACAACAACAAAAAGAGGAACTTAGCAATGTGGAGATATTCAGCAGTCGAAGTCCATTCAGAGGTGAGCAAGAAATCATAGAGGACAGAATTGAGGCAAGTTCGCTACCAAGGAGATCAGGTAGGCAGACTGACTTCCTTGCAAGGTACAAAGATTATGCTCTTACGATTAGTATTGTAAACGTTGTTGAGCCTGTGAATTATAATGAAGCAAATCAATATGATGAATGGAGGTCTACTGCAAGCAATTTATTAATAAAAGAATGAAAATTTACATAAGCTTCTCTCATGCACGGTGAACCTACAAATGACCCTCCATGTGCTTTAAATAGAATTCATGGACCAATCGGGTGTCAAGCCACGGATCAAGTATCGGTAATGCAGAGGAGAGAATGAACTGTCGGATCACTACATATCGTGACCGTCGGATTGTAAGTTACAAATGTACATGTTAAAGAAACACACTTTACCTAACTCTATACTAGACCAAGTTATACTTAACTATTCCTACGTGTCAGAATATCCTAATAGTCAGCAATGAAAGAAGAGTATGAGTCTATAATTAAAAATGAAACCTGGGAATTAGTTGAACTGCCAAAGGGAAAAGAACACATAGGTTGTAAATAGTTATTTAAACCTAAGTTCAAATCATATGGTAGTCTAGACAAGTATAAATCTAGGATGGTGGCCAAAGGGTACTCACAAAGAGAAGGAATTAATTATGAGGAGACTTTTTCTCCTGTAGCTAAGTTAAATACCATTAGAATGTTAATAGTTCTAGCTACTAAGTACCATTGGAGCCTACACCAACTAGATGTGAAATATGTTTTTTTCTAAATGGAGAGTTGAAGGAAGACGTATATTTAACACAACCATAAGGGTTCATTAAAAAGGGGCAGGAACACTTGGTCTATAAATTAAAGAAGGCATTGTATGGATTGAAATAGGCTCCCCAATCTTAGTATGAAAAGATAGACACTTTCTTCTTACAACATGGTTATAAGAGAAGTAAAAATGACCCAAATTTGTATACCAAATTTGATTCAAAGGGGCAGATTGTGTTGATTTCCTTATATGTTGATCATTTGATTGTCACAGGAAATTCTGATGAATTGGTTGAAGAAATTAAATTGCAGATGTCATAGGTATTCGAAATGAAATACCTTGGAGAATTGCATTACTGTCTACGTCTTAAAGTCTGGAGGGATTCTGGACAGACTTTTGTTACTCAAGGAAAGTATGTAAGGGAATTGTTGAAGAAATTCAGAATGGATCAGTGTAACACTGCTTCAGTACCTATACAACAGAATGTTAAATTTCATAATGATGATGGTTCTAAAGAGGTGGATGCTACATTGTACAGACAACTGGTTGGAAGTTTGATTTCTTTGACTACAACCAGACCTGACTTAGCATATTCAATGAGTGTGTTGAGTCAATTCATGACAAAACCTCTTGAAAATCATTAGGTGGCAGAAAAAGGTGTCCTACGGCATCTTCAAGGGACTATAAATTTTGGCATTAACTATACTGATTATTTTGATGTTAAACTGAGAGGTTATTCAAATTCAGATTGGGCTGGAGATCTGAACGATAAAATATCTATAACAGGGTATGCTTTCAATACTGGGTATGGGATCATTCCTTTGCAATAAAAAGCAGAGTATTGTATCTTTATCATTAGCAGAAGTAGAGTATCAAGTTGTGCGTGCAACCACTTGTGAAGCAATCTGATTGAGGAGACTCCTTCATGATGGAGGAGAAGAACAAAAGGATGCTACAGTAATCAAATGCGACAACCAAAGTTCAATCAAGCTGGCAAATAATCATGTTTTTCATAAAAACACAAAAGATATAGATACTCAATTTCACTTTGTTAGAGAAAAGGTTCAGTTCAAAGAATTTTTTATTGAATATTGTAACCACTGTGAAAATGCAACTAATATCTTCACCAAGCCTCTTAGGAAGACTAAATTTGAATTTCTTAGGGAGATGTTAGGTATGCAAGTGAATCATTTCTGTGTTAAGGGGGGGAGTTGAAAATAAATGTAGAAAGTTTGTTCCTCTTAGGAAGACTAAATTGAATTTTTTAGGGAGATGTTAGGTGTGCAAGTGAATCATTTGTGCAATAAGGGGGGGAGTTGAAAATAAATGTAGAAAGTTTGTTTCACAGTTGTGTGTGTCCTAGATTAGAGTTAGTTCCTATTTTCTACGAGATGGTTTTTATCTCTCTAAATTGAATGTAAACTTAAATATTTCTGATTTAATGATTAATGAGATAGAGCGTTCTCCTTGGGTAGTCTCCAGGTGTAGCTTGTTCACCTATGAGTGTGTAAGTTTCATTCCAATTTTATCTTTCCATTTTTTAACACTTATCACAATTACTGATGTTATTTTTAGATTAGTAGTCTTTTCGTGCAAGAAGATAATTCAATGCAAAATAGTAGAAGTGTGTAAAAAGAAGGTATGGGATTGATTGATATCTCAAAGAATTCAATGGAAAATAGAAAAAGTGTGTAAAATTATGACTTTGTTAAACTACACTAATTCGAGGCCTGGGAGCTGGCAATGATGGTATTTATTCAATCAATTAGAATGATGGCACTGTGAGTGGCAACGTAAAGCACTAGTACATCTACTAAAAGCAAAGAGGTCGATATGATAATTGCATTTTTCTTTTGTAGTAACATTGAATGTTTTTTCACAGGTACCTCTAGTGTGACGCCTGTGATTCAAAAAGGTTGCACCGTACAATCGGTGAAACCTTAAAATTCCTGTTGTGCTTCCAAAATGTCGAACCAAGAAAATGTTTACGACTCAAAACCGAGGAGTTCAAATGAAACCTTTTGTGCTTCCAAAATCTGGAAACCAAGAAAATGTGTTTACAGGTGAAAACCGAGGGGTTGAAAGGAAACAACAGTACACTGAAAGATTTAAAAGGATATAGTGAAGTGATTGACATGCTGTCTTCACTACTTGGGTTTTAAGTTTCGGGTGTTATTTATTCACTTGCCTTGTAAGATACACGTAAGTAGTATGTTCAAGTGCATCTATCCATCAAGCTTGTGATTTTAATAAATTCCGGTTGGATTTGAGAGAAATTGGACCCTAAAAACCCACAGGAAAGCTTCCAAAAAGTCTTACTAAAGATAACTCAGTGATAAATATGCCCCATACATTATGGCTCATGAAGGTTATTTTTTATATGAAAAAACAAGAATATTTCCCTAGAACCACTGTAAGATTGTTATAAGAGGCCATGCAAAAATTTGAAAGACCTTGCATGAGATGTTCCCTTTAGGGTTTGTTAGTACTACCACTCCAAACATCAAAGTTTCCCCAATATATGTTGTGGCATTGATCCATTAATGGGGGAGCAGTATATTAGTAATTAGGTGAAAGTGATAATTTATGAAAGTGTTAAAAAAAAGATATTCAAAGTAAACATGGTAATGTGGCATGGCAAATAGTAAGCATGATGTACTAAGTTAATTATGGATGTTGTTTTTTAACTGAGGTGTCAATTTGACTTGCCATCACTGTTAATGACAGCTGTTCATCACTGTTAATCCTCTTAATCGTACTCTAATCCTAATTAATCGTACTTGTCCATATTTTGGAATACCAAAGGCCATATTGAAATCGTACTTAATGATAGTGTTTGCAGCATGTAACGTGAGGCAATCATCCAGGTCGCTAACTGTGTACATATTGTAAGTTTCCATATTTTGGAATACCAAAGGCCATATTGTGTCGCATCTCCGTGGACAACAACATGCAGAGCTGTACTTAGCCGTTGAAGGTTAAGCTGTTTTTAAAATTAATATTACATTATTAATTATTTATTTAATTTTAATTTATTTTAAATAAATATGGTAATAACAAAAACATTTTTTTGGATGACTTTAGCAAAAATTTAATATAATGATTAGATTTATTCTCTGTAATGAGTTGGTTTAAAAAACAAATTTACTATAGTGTTTAGAATTAATTATTGAAAGAAATTAAAAAGGTTAATTTTTGAATGGAAAGTAATTATGAAAAAGTTATTTAAAAATGATTTTGTTGCTAATTTTAAAAAAGTAAAGTGTTGGTAGGAAGAAGTTGTTTGTAATATAAGAGTTAAGGTTGTTATTAGTATTTTTTTGTAACTTTACATTGGCAAGTTAGATTCACCTTTAAGAAAAAATAGATTGTGGTAGCATTACTTTTACTAAAATGATCACCACCATTTTTCTTTAAACTAAAGATATTGTTCTTAATGGCGAGATGTCTCTTTAATTTAGACAAGCAACTAAGAAATCTCAATGATTTATGTTGTAGAATGGGTATGTAAATCAGGTCAAAAAAAAGTACACTAATTTTTGTGTATGATAATAACAACTCAAATCTACCTTCATCACATGGATAATCTTTTTTAGTATCTTCTCCCAAGTATGATAAAACCTTAGTCACCTTGCAAAATCAAACTATGTATATTGAATGAAACTATGTATATTAACAAAAATAAAGTTCAATATATTTACTAATTTAAATGAATGAAAAATATTTTTATAATTAATACAAATAATTAAAATAAAAAAATAAAAAATACCCAAAAATAATAACATGCATAAATTCTCATCTTAACTTTACGTTAACTCTTTAAGCTTTTATAACATGTATAAAGTGTCATCTTAACTTTATGTTTGTTAAGGTTTTATTATATAAAGAAGACTTCGATGTAACATTATTCAAATAGGCAAGCAAGATTTATAAATCTATCGGTTACTTAATACATCATAAGATATACTGACAATACCAATGATGGCCCAACGAAATAGCCCTTGTCGTACTCTCGGATGTCAGCTGTCAATTTTTTGTCTGCATCTCATCCTAATGCTTGTAGAAATTAAAGTGTAGACTTAAAACTGCTTATGAAATTTACTAAATCATAAGACTCAAAGCTACTCTACTAATTTGCAGAAGTTAGTTCACCATATAGAACACAAATCAAAGATATGCAAAAGGAAACATCACACATGCACAAAGATTTATCTAGGGAAAATCAATTGTTCAAAACCCCTTACTAATTGTATTGCATTAATCAAAGAATTTGGATTAATACAATATCCTCTGCTCAAGCTTGAGCTCAGCTTGCACCTGTATCTTCTATCATTTGCCTAACTAACTGACCTTGGTCAATACTTAGCCAAAATTTTGAGCCTCTAATGCCCTATTTCCTTGCGTTGTTCCCTTGGGAATTAGGCCCCTATTAATTAGGAAAATTGTGCAATTCCTATAGGTCCTTCTCCAAATGCATGCATGACCTGTGCAACTTGGACTAGTTTACAACTAATATTACACTGGCCATCATCTCCAATCTCAACTGGGTAACTCAAATTATCTACATGCATGAGTTAATTTATGTTGATTGATCAATTAACTAGATAATTACTTAGTGTGAAAAAAACTACACACCCTTGTCGCTCAGGGTGAAAAAAATTTACACACCCTACTAAGTTAACTGAGTGAAAAGAGCCATGTCACTTAAGTTAACTACCTCCAAGTATTCTGCTAAAGTTGAGATTCATATTTCTCCTAATTCAATCAAGGGAAAATTAAATTAGGAATTTCTTGTTGCATTTTCAACACTCCCTCGTAGCAAGAAATGGATTCACATCTACCCCGATCCAACACCTTTGGAATGTACTACATGAAACACTTCTCTTTGTTGTTGATGCTACTGCAACATCTGCAACTAAGAAGCATAAAAAATAAATTAAGAAAACAAATTGAATGAACTATGTCTGCAATTGTCTACTGGGAAAATTGTTTTGATCTTGACTCTACTATTAAGCCTCCTGCTCTACTTTCAACACTCCTGTTCACTCCTCGGTATCTGACTAACACTGATCCTCTTGCTATTGAATACTGTGGGCCTTGTATCAAGGGTAATGATCCATGAGACAAACACACCTTAATGGACCCTGCCCAAATTCCTGCATTCTTGGACTAAGGGTCTGCATTGCTATTGAGTTAGTTGAGTGAAAAGAGCCATGCCACTTCAGTTAACTACCTCCAAGTATTCTACTAAAATTGAGATTCGAATTTCTCCTAATTTAGTCAGGGGAAAACTAAATTAGGAATTTCTTGTTGCATTTTCAACACTCCCTCTTAGCAAGAAATGGATTCACATCTACCTCGATCCAACACCTTTGGAATGTATGACATGAAACACTTCCCTCTGTTTTTGTTGCTACTGCAACATCTACAACTGAGAAGCATAAAAAACAAATTGAATGAACTATGTCTGCAACTGTCTACTGGGAAAATGTTATGCTGCTGACTCTTCTACTAAGCCTTCTGCTCCACTGTCAACACTCCTCTGCACTCCTTATTATCTTACTGACAGTGATCCTCTTACTATTGAATATTATGGGCCCCTGTAGCAAGCATAATGATCCATGAGACAAACACACCTCAATGGACCCTGCCCAAATTCCTGCATTCTTGGACTAAGTGTCTACATTTCTCCACCTCACTCCTGGAGGTATTGCTGCATGCACTCCCTCTTCCCATTTAGCTCGAACTCCCCCATGCTGGAGGTATTTTCTTGAGTAGATGTATCCACTCTTCCTCTCGTCTGCTTCTCCATTTTTGATTGCTCCACAACTTCCTGAGGCTGCTTCTAAAGTTGCATGTTGAGAGGTCTAACATGCTCCCTCTCAGCCACCAAATTTTCCTTTCTCCTCAAGGATTGGCATTCATCTTCTACCTCAAGTGCATACAGGTTCTTGACTCGAACCCTAATCTACTTCACTTGCCCCATGGCTATTTGTCTCAAGAATGACTTTCCTGTACTGAAGATCACATCGTAGCCACGATCTTCCAAAACTGTAATGAAGACAAGATTCTTTTTTAGACCCGGAACAAACATCACATTCTTGAGTATGAGAGGAGAACCCGACTCCCTTTGAAAGGTTGGAATATTGATCTCGGTCGCACTATACCTTATGTTGTCTCCAAACTCAATGTTCATATGGAGATCTTTCTCCTCCAAGTCATTGCAAAATCAATTGTTCCCTGTCATGTGGAACAAGGCACCATTATCCATATACCACATCCTCCCTATCATTGTGCTTTCCATGCATGCAATGAGAGTGAAGTCAAACTTGAACTGTGAAGCCAAAGATTCACGTGCTACTGCTACTGTGCTCCTTCTTGCTTACCCTTTTCTATGGACACTTCGTGGCATAGTGCCTGAATCCATGATAGTGAAAGCACTTGATTTTGGACAAGTCTTTTTTGCTTTCCCTCTTGGCTGGAATGAGCCTCACCTTGGGACTTATCCCCCTTGGACTTCTTTCCCTCGATGACTGATGTAAAGTCCTCTTCCTGTTCTTTGTATGAGGCCCCTTCTCTTTTGCTCCACCTTATTTCTTCATGCACTAGATCAAACCATAACTACTCCCATCTTAGTAGTTTCTCTCTACCATTTATCGAGTCTTGATAACTATGCCATCTCTTGGGAAGGCCCAAGAGGGATAGAGCTATCAGATCTTCTTCAAGGAAAGTAACACCAAGCCCACCAAGTTCATCACAATATTGTGTAAACATGCTCAAGTACTGCGAAATTATTACATTCTTTTGCATCTTAATACTTCAAATCTTGTCCTTGAGTGCCAGTTTCCTGTGGTTACCATTGTTCTCAAACAGTTTGGTCAGTGTTTTCCACATCACGAACGAAGTCTCTTTCCAATGCATACTTTAGATAATATGATCTCGAACTCCTTCTAATATGATCCTCCTCGCTTTAGCCACATCCTTCTTCCATTGAGTAAGATCCTGTGCATCATATGTTGGGGTTTTTTTCTATATTTGTCTTTATGTATTCTAGCAACCCATTATCATCCATGCCACAAAATTTGTGGTCCCTTCCAAAACATACTCGATCCTGAGTCCATTGAAAGTCATATTCTCAGTCCTGGAGGAAACCTGTAACACTGATCTTGATATTCAAACCTCTTGCAATGACAACTTTAAATTCTCTTCTCTACTATGAATATAGCTCTGATACCATGTAGAACTTAATGTGTAGATCCAAAATTGCTCATAAAATTTACTAAATCACAAGACTTGACGTTGCTCTACTAATATGCGGAAGTTAATTCACCATATAGAACACAAATTATAAACATGCAAAAGGAAAAATCACACGTGCACATAGATTTATCTAGGGGAAAGAAACTTCTCAAAACCCCTTATTATCTGTATGACATTAATCAAAGAATTTAGATCAATACAATATTCTCTACTCAAGCTTGAGATCAACCTACACTTGTATCTTCTATCCTCTGCCTGACTGACTAACTTTGGTTAATACTTAGCCAAAATTTTGAGCCTCCAAGCCCCTATTTCCTTGCGATGTTACCTTGGGAATTAGGCCCCTATTAATTAGCAAAATTCCTCAATTTGGATTGCACAATTCCTATAGGTCCTCCTATGATTGCATACATGACCTGCACAACTTGGACTAGTTTATAACTAATAGTACACTAGCCATGAACTCCAATCTCAACTGGGTAACTCGAATTCTCTACATGCATGAGCTAATTTAGGTAGATTGATCAGTTAACTGGATGATTACTCAGTGTCAAAAAGTTACACACCCTTGTCACCAAGTGTGAAAAATGTTACACACCCTTGACTGGACCTTCATGAGTTCTACTAATAGTGAGAATTAGTTACACTAATAGTAACTCAAATTAACTAAAATAGATTGCTTCAAATTAGCAATCAATCATGTAGAACTGAACTTAAGTGTCGCCAACTCGAAATTACTTAGTTAATTGAGTGACAAGAGCCATGTCTCACCTCAATTAACTACCTCCAAGTATTCTGCTGAAATTGAAATTCGAATTTCTCATAATTTAATCAAGGGAAGATTAAATTAGGAAATTCTTGTTTCATTTTCAACAATGTCGTCTCCATTAATACCATCGCCCCTATTTGTGGAGGGTCAAGTGAATCAGTGAGTTGACAATCCAATTTGCATGATTAATGCGATGGGATGGTATGTTTTATTTTCAAATTCAAAATTTGAATGCTACTAATCACTGCCTCCCACCTCCCATTTGCACCAGAGCCAATTTCAAAAAATCTTTGTTGTAAATCACCTGCAATCATCTTGTACACTATTTTTGTTGGATGAAGTAGATTTGTTAATCTGTGGAGTAGAGTAGATCGCTAAACTAGTGGTAGCGCGTCTAGTCTTTTGGAGGGAGTGGATTTTGTACAAATTAGAAAGGATGCTTAAAGATGATTTTGCCAGTGCTTAAACATGATCTATGCTAGTTGGCATTTTTTGGCCCCTTGGTTTTGACAACCCATGGTTTATCCAATGGTATTATTTTGTAATATAACCTTTTTAAATGCATATATGTGCATATATGAAAGTTGCACACATACGAAAGATATGCAATATAGAAGATGCGCATACATAGAAGTTGTGTGACTTCCGTATATGCGCATGTCTTTCGCGTATGCGCATATCATCCGCATATGCACATATGAAAGTTATGCATATAAATAAGATGTTCATATATAGAAGATGCACATATTTGGAGGTTATCGTATATGTATATTATGGAAGTTGTGCACTGCTTCTGTATATGTGCAACTTTTGTAACATAGTTACCGATCAAAAGAGAAAATGAACTAGTACCCGTTTTTTTGAGGTGGCAAAAAATTACTCAATTTTGAAAAGTGGTGATGCGAGAATACATTTTTTCTTTTAGCATATTTTTAGCACTTTAAATTTTTTATGTATCAAGTATAAACATTTTCTTTAAAACATTAGTGATTTTCATCTTGATTTTGAAAAGTGTTGCTGCATCATCAACACATTTTTTTAAAGAGTTTATTTTTGGCACTTTAATTTAATTTAATTTATTATTATTATTATTATTATTATTTATTTATTTATTTATTTTTTTTTTTTAATGTAGCAAGTATGAACACCTTTGTTAGACCAGGAGGTAACTCCTCAAATCAATTCATATTATTCATTTAGGTTGTTCATTATTATATACAAGAGGTAGTGACTGTTCAGTTCATCTCCCAACGACTCTCCATCTTCTTTATTATTTATTTACACTAATTACAGTTATTCACCCAATTCCTATGATTAGGTGTCAACAACCTTTTTTAAATGTTAGTGATTTTCATATTGATTTTGAAAAGGGTTGATGCAGCATTAACCCTTTTTGTTTAGAGGGCTTATTTTTTACACTTTAAATTTTCTAGTGTGTTAAG
>APFE030316930.1:18586-38981 GCA_000404065.3 Pinus taeda | reverse complement strand
CATTTTTTTGTTTTGTTTTGTTTTGTTTTGTTTTTGTTTTTGTTTTGTTTTTGTTTTTGTTTTTTTTTTTAGAAGGGTCTGTGTTGATGCTCATGTAACAACCCAATCCCATTACGGGCAATTTGATAGTTGATTTTAAAATTTCGTTATAGTGAATCGAGTCTGCCCCACAATGTATCAATTTCGTAGTTGGTCTTTAAGTTTTCATTACAACGAGTTGAGTTCATCTACACCGTGTATCAATTTGATGGTTGATTTATAAAATTTTGTTGCAATGTATCGAGTTGTCTTAGCCTGAGATTTTAAAATCGCTATATATTTTGCATTTAAAAAATAAATTACTCTTGGGTGTTCATTTTTAATGTTTTTTGTCATAAAAAAATTTCATAATGTCATGCTTGAAATATTTTGAAAACTTGAGGATTTTTTGTAGTCATAATCTTTGGTTTTAATTGCATGGTTGAAAAATTGTCAAAATTTTAATGTTTTTCTAAGTCATGATCATCTTTTGCTTTAATGCTTATGGTCGGAAAACAATTTACAATTTCAAGTTTTTTAGAGTCAAATATTTTATCTTTAACAATGGATGAAATAGTTGGATTTATTAGGATTCTGACATGATATTTCTTACATATGTTGAGAATTGTTGGAATTTATGCTTTTCAAAAATCGGGATTATTTTCTCTTTAACTCTATTGGCTAAAAAATGTCACAATGTAACCCGGTTTTTTTTTTTTGTTTTTTTTTTTTGTTTTTTTTTTTGTTTTTTTTTTTTTTCAGAATAAACAATTTTACTTTAGAGTGTTTTTCATCCATTTAAAAAAAATGGTTTTACGTTCCATTTAAACAAGTGTTGAACAATTTACCATTAAAAAAAAAAAAAAAAAAAAACCCTCGTTTTGGAATAAACAATTTCTCTTTTTTGCGTTTTTTTTTCATGTTTTTTTTTTTTTTTTTTTTTTTTTGGGCTCGCATGCCCGTTTTGAGGTAATAGTTCTCATTTCATTGGTAACTATGTTTTGTATGTGTGCATATACGAAAGTAGAACATATACAAAATATATGTGAATATACAAAAAATATGTACATATACGGAAGTTGTGCAGAAATTTAGCCTATGTATTGGCGTCACTTCCGTATATGTGTATTTTCTGTATGTGCACATATCTTTTGTATATGCGCATATACGGAAGTTTTGTTTATACAGAAATTACGTATATACAGAGATCTCACATATATAGTGGTTGATATTGCGCTTAATTATGTATATGTGCATTTTTCATGTATGCGCAACTTCCATATATGTACATATAGGGAAGCTATGCATATATAGAAGTTGTGCACAATTTCAATCTCTGTATATATGTAGTCTCTGTATATGCGAAATTTTCATATATGCACATATACGAAAGTTGCACACATACATAATATATATGCATATACGGAATATATGTGATATAGAAGATGTGCATATATAGAATTCGTGTGACTTTTTTATATGCACATCTTTCATATATGTGCATGTCTTCTTCATATGCACAACTTCCGTATATGTGCATATCTTTCGTATATGCATTTTTTTCGTATTTACATATATATAATAGATGCGCATATATAGAAGTTATGCACATATTACTGCAGTGCACCATATACGGAAGTTGCACATATGCGGAAGTTATGCATATCTACATAACTACATGCACTTCCATAATATGCGCAACTTCCATATATGTGCATATATGGAAGATATACACATATACGGAAGATATGAGTATATATGGAAGACATGAGCATATACAAAAAATGCGCATATACGGAACTATATGGAACATCAAAAGACTAATGATATTTAAAAAAAAAACATCTTTCCATTAATAAAAGAGGTTATAACAACAAGATTCAAAAAATTCTTCCACATCATCTAGATAATTCTCCCATTAACTACATGTCCTCCTAGCCTATTGTTTATTCAGTGAACTATTACAAAAACATGTCAGTTCTATAGAGACTGTATGTTCATAATTATTCTACATATATATATGCCATATACCTTAAACTAGATAAAACAAAAAATACATTGTAGACATCTACACCCTGTTACTTGGAATACTTTGCTCTTACGTCGACTTGCAAAAGTGGCAGGTAATTACTATAAGTGATTGATTCTTTGATGACAATCTCAACTTTTGGTGGTTTATTCCATTTGTAATTTAATTTTTCCCTCTGACTATGATTGCTGCCTTTACGTAATTCAAGGGAGAACATGGCAAGTTCGACAAGGTCATCGATGGATGTTGTCATTATTCAACAAGCTGTTGCAGAAATTCCCCGCCGTTCTTAAATTTGAAATCCTTGGTTCGAAGCCAAGCATTAAATGCTTTAAATGCAAGTCTTATCAATCACTTGGATCGCAGGTGGGCCAAAGGGAGGCCGAAGATCTAAGGCGGCTAGTCGTCGGAAAAGTTTGTTGGATGACTAATAGTCGAATAATTGGATGGATGGCCATCAAGTAAGTAAATTTATCTTAAAGCTATTAAATAAGGCATAGTAAATAAGCAAGCCTTATTTACAATGCTATAGGATATTTAATATACCAATAAATGTTTATGACCTTTGACATTTCCTCGATGAACGCACCCATTTTGAGGAGTTTTCCGATCTCTAGCAAAATATATCTCTTCCCATCTGTCCAAAACATATTCATCATATTTCCATATGACAGATGACCATCACATAGCCATCCATGAAATGCATTTTGCAAATTTGACATTTAAAATTTGAATTTCATTTGGCGCCCTTCATTGATGTTGACAGCCGAGGAGGTAATTCACGGCGACTCTTATTTGTGCGACCATAGAAACATTAATGTGTGCTGACATGGCGGTGTTTAACACCATATAACACCCCCGCGCGGTTTTTTTCTCTCTCATCACCGCGCGGGGGTGTTATATAGTGTTAAACACCGCCCCAGGTGCATTAATGTTTCTATAATCACACATTTAGCAATTGCCGTAATTCACCCAGACGACCATCACTACCCACAGCTCAAAGCTCGGTTTGTCGTATTCATTTAATTTCTCTAATGTCTAGAATGGAGTGGAATCATGGTGGCTGGGATTAACTTGAAACCTTTCCTCTTTCAGCAACCACCAGTTGCCTTTGTTTATTAAAACCACTCTTGGTTGTTTATTCATTTTTACTTACGGTGGATATACATGTCAATCAATTTTCACTTTCAACCTGCTTTATTTTTTTTAACTCACATTTCACATAATTAATTAATTACGTGAAATGAAATTGAAATTATCTATATTAATATTTATTATTAATTTTAATTAAATATTAATATAATGTTTTAGTTTATATTATTAAAGTAATAGTAAATATTAACATAATTACTGTGTATTTTAAATATGTTATGTTTCATATATAATAATAAATAATATTATTATTTTAATAGTTATGTGTATTTATAAAATATATTTAAATTTTAAAGTTATTTTATTTATTTATTTAAATAGACTACTTAAATAGATGTTTTAATTATTATTTTTTGTTAGAATTTGGCTTACGGTTGTGGTTTCTTGTTATTTAAATTATATTTTTAAATGTTTAATGGATTGAATGTTTTGAAAAATCTCTTAGGCACTCTAATTATGTGAATTACATAACTCAAACTTATGATTCTAAAAAATCTCTTTCCAATTTACATCAGACAAAAATTAATGGAAAAAGGGCCAAAACTTTTATTAATTAGACTCTGCTATAAAATACATCCTGAGTTATCATTTGCGAGAGAGGGAAACCACACCAGTGTTAGAAATTTAATGAGTTTAAATTGTGCTTCAAAAAATCACTATCGGACCACTGTGTAATACTTAAATCCAATGCTTACTAGACACTCTAGATATAATCATATGTTGACTATACTGACTACAAGAAAAAGTAGTAGATTTGGTGTTGTGTATAAAACCAAAAAAACTAAAAGCTAAATATAAATTTGCAATACATATCATTCAGAGGAAGAATCCATTTGAATTGGTCAAGATGGGTTGTTGTTCTCATGGGATGTGGTGAAAGTGATAACTATTGATCACTTAGCAAGAATGGAAATTTTGTTATCTAGCTTTTGAACTCTCTCCATGATATTCAGCGCAAAAACTAATATCTCTTGTTGTGTTTTTGAACAACCAACGAGAACTTGACCCATGAGCATTTTGATGTGCCAATACAGATTGATAGTCTGCATGTACCTTGTTTTTTTGGACCAAGTATTTCGTGAGTTAGGAACCCAACTCCTAGTTTCCATCTCCACATGTTGATCAGGAATAAACTTATGAATGTAGCAAACATCACCCTCAATATCATATTTATCACAATGTATATCTATAAGAACAAAAGGATTGTACCTACCCATAGAGTGATGAACCTCCCTTTGGGTTGTAGGTTGAGGGGAGACCTTGCCTCTTCTCCCACCCCGTTGCCCTGAGGAGACACATCGATGCACCATCCTAATAGACGATGGAGATGTCACCTAGGAGAATAGTAGTAGGGGTGAACTAAGCAACAAAATTTTTAGAGAAACCTTCCTAGCCCAAGAAAGGACAAAACTAGTGAAGTAACACCCAAGAGACCAACCATACTCGATATGAGACTAAACCTTTGTGAGGGACTCATGCAATTTGCAAGCGAAAAAATGAATAGGGAAAAACTACCATTGCTGCAAAACAAAAAGAAATCCTCCACCGGCACTAGAAAATTCTGAAGAGGAGTGTGAAAAAACCAATGTGGGTGATGAACCTAGACATACTTGCAAAGGCTAATCCCCCAAGGGCTGAAGGCTAGAAATTAGGAATATAAATGACTAGAATTAAGCAAAAGGGAACAAATGTTACCAAACAAAACACCCAAGCTACTTTGAAGAGTCTCACGCGCAGAGTGAGGATAGTTCTTCCCAAGACCTAGGTTAGAGCAAAGAAAAACAAATACCTTGTTACTGTAACACCTGAGCCCTTTTCTTCTTGCAGAATAATGTATAGGAAAAAGACACATAATAGTGCCATGTCTACATGTCCCATAGTTCAAGAGCCATAACACCTAAAGAAAATATAAAGTGAACCATTTATGGGATAAGGTAACCACCGAAGGTAATCCTTCAAGTACCTGACCCAAATTTCCATGATCCATTGCCTGAGACAGGTCGCATTGTAGGAGTGACCCCAAACCCATCCAACTAGAATTATGTCTGCAGTGTCTAGAAAATCACCCATTTCAAGGTCCGTTGCCAAAGGTTAATGAGATATTTTTGTGTCCCTCCTTGATGCACTTAGCTTTCTTCACCGTCCGGGACGTTATACTACAATATTTCACAACTGATAGCCTCACACATAGATTTCCACTCAATTTAAACAAGATTTTAAAAAATAACTAAAAACATCACCCCCTTATTCAACCAATTGTACAATAATATTCTGAGCAGGATGCGCCTACATCAGACTCCGGAGGACAAAATTCTTCATGGGATCTTGTCCATGACCTCTTCTACAGAACTACCCAACTTTCGTAGCATGGCATCTGCCATCCAAGTAGAAAAAAAAGTCATAGACTCCTATCTATGAGGTCTGTCACTTTTTGGTAGTTAAGTGACAGCTACAACTATGAATGACTTGCTATCTCCAGTATTCCAAACACTGTTTTGTTGATGGTCCTTCAGTCTTTCTTTTCCATGCTGCTGTGTTTTTGTTCCTGTCATCCTTCTTCCTCCTGGTCTCCAAACTTTGAAAGAATCTCGAACTGGTTCACTATCTACAACAATAGCTTTACCAGGTAACCCTCTCATGTTGAGATTAGTAAGAACTAAACCTAAAAGTTCACCATTATCATCACTCGAACTATCAACCAAATTCTGCATATTATGCTCTAAGAGTAATTCCTCTTTGTTAATCACACCAACACAGATGATGTTCTCTATGGTGTCCTTTCCTTCTTTTGTTATAGTTTCTCTAGTCTCATCTTCTTTGGCTTCTGGCTCTTTGTCTACTGCTTCTTTCTCCAATTGAGCTACAAACTCAACTTCATGGAATGAAAAACAATCATCCCAATTTCCTTTAGGTTCACAAAAGACTTCTGGATCATAATAATTGTCATTAGCTATTTCTATAGCAACAAATTCCTTATTACCTGCATTCATAGACAAAATATCAGTTTCAAAAATATCAGACCTCTTGGTCTCTTTTGATGTGTCAAGCACCAAATTCCCACCATGGAATTTCTAGTTTCCAGCAAATCCTCTTTGTTGTGACTCAATTCTTATGAGTCTCTCCTTCTCCAACAAAGAAATATGTATGTGTTCAAGTTTTTTCGTCAACTTAGCATTCCATTTCTATTGCAATAGATTCCACTTAACCCGCTTCCTTATTCTCTATCCAAGTCTTCTGTCTTCAGTCACTTTCTCTTGGAACCATTCCTATAGTATATCTAATCCTTCTTTCATCTCTGCAATACTTATCCTACATTCTTCATCACTCATCTGACACTTATTTGAACCTTTCCTAAGTTTCTCCATACTAATTCTTCAACTTAAATAAACAAAAATAAAATATTTACCTCAATCAAACTCTAAAAATGACTACTCTGCTTTTCCCTTTACTTTCACTGCGCCTCTGGTTTTCCTTGTCATATGCTTTCTAGTCCTTCTAACAGCTTTAACTTGTGAGCTGCAATCAGCTTCTGCCGTAACAAGTATCCTTCTTGCTACACATGCCTCACCAAGCTTTTCTCCTCTGAGCTCAGTCTGTTGGCATTTCTCTGGTCCCCTCCTCTCGAAGCACATGAGCAGTCCTTGCACTAGGCTACTGCAAATCTTCTTACCTTTCTCTGTTGTTACTCTGCACAAAATTATAAAAACTAATACTAACAAATAATCATACTTCAAGCAGAATCTTCTTCTACTCTAATACCAAAATGATGGGGTGCAACCCAAACTTTACAAAAATCCTAGTTATTAAATTAATTAAACTCCTGTTTAATTAAACTATCAGACCCCGTCCTCATTATCAGGACTCAAAAAAAATCAAAATCCCATTTAATCCTTCACTTTTCACTATTCTGCTAAAATAGACAAATTCCTTATTTACTCAAAATAAAAAACCTTTAATTTCCCATGGAACTGAAAGAAATAAAACTCCGGTCTATAACTTTCTCAGGTCCGATTCTTGAATTAACCCGCACACACCTTTACCATGTGATCACCGTTGGATCGCACCCTTCACAATGAACGGATTCGATTGATCCAGAACTCAACTAGATCAAACCGTATTCCATAAAATATCGAGTTCAAATTTTATATTAAAACTCGTTTATTTTTCCACGTGATATCCATCGGATCTCGCTCCTTTAATCGAATGGTCATGATTGACTGTGTTGTTAACTCAATTTAATAAAATATCGCATCCATTTCCGGATTAAACATCGGGGCTTATTTACACGCGATGACCGTAGATTTGTCGATCTATTAATCGAATGACTCAGATCTTATTTGGTGTTTCTCCACAAATTTATCCACTAACTCGATCTTATAACGTTTTGGGCCTGTTTCCTGTGTTAAGCTACATTCACATTCACCAGCGAACACCGTCGATCTTCTCATAACAGGTCATTATTGATCCATCCTGTGATCAATGATGATTCATTTCTTCATTTGATCTTTGTCTGCGTTCAGTAGGCAATCAACAAAACTAGTATTTAATAGAGGATTTAGCCTACTATGAAAGAATCAAATCACATAATAAAATCACACAGAAACATGTTTTTACACATTAAACTCATTTTATTGAAATGGTATTTACAAATATGTACAGAACATCTCGTGCTCTGTTCTGTTCTCTCCTCTACTTAGCTTTATCTAACACTCTATCTCAAAAAATATATATAACTCTCTCTCACTCTCCTCACAGGCTTACATTTATAGAAATAAGTACATAGTTATGGATTAGTATAAATCCATAATCTTTTCGATAAATCACTCAACTAATTCCTATTTAAGGATTTCGTAATCCCTAACATTTCTACGAGATCTACACACATTAATTATCCCTGATATTCTCACGTAGTTGAGAATACTTCACAACTGACAGCCTCACATATAGATTTCCACTCAATTTATACAAGATTCTTAAAAATAACTAAAAACATCACCCCCCTAATTCAACCAATTGTACAATGTTATGTCAATATATTACTAGTGTAACCCCTTATTGTTATTAGTACAACCCCCTTATTATATTGTTGTGCCCATGTAGTCCCCATATTGTTATTATTATGCCCAATAGAAGCCCACTATTGTTACTAGTGTGCCCTTAGATTATTATTGTTACATCAGATCTGATTATATTATGACCCCTTAGACTCCTATATATAGAAAGGAGGCCTTGTCATTTGTATCATCCAATAATTGTACATTTGTGTAATGTAAGGAGGTTTCCCCCTCGAAGAGGCTTATTTATAAGGCATTTATCTATATTTTCTATCTTTTTGTGAGCGGGTTTCATAACATTTGGTATAGAGCTTTGGATTCTAGGGTTTTGATGATCCAAATAGGTCATCGTGGGATTTTCACTATAACTGTTTTGCTACGAAGTTTTAGAAGCTAAACAATGACACTAGGCACTTCATACAAGTTCGATCTAGTGAACCAGTCTATAATCGGGTCATCGTGGGAGATTTGACATAACGCTTCCTTACAGAATCCAATCTTGATCAGACTTTCGAGGTTAGAAATAGGACTCCGAGGGCTACTACAAGATGAAATTTCAGAACTTGGAGATCCGAAATTACAGAGTTACATTCATTTCAAGATCGCGCTCCTAAAATCAAGAAAAGGCAATATGAGGAAGTTTGATGGCAAGGATTCGATAAATTGGATACTACAGATGGAGCAATATTTTGATCTACATGAGGTGCAACTATTACAAAAGGTATGGATTTCATCTTCATATTTAGAACCGGATCAATTTTTATGGTATAAATGGTTGTGTTCTCGTAGAGCCCTTGTCACTTGGTCATTTTTCACGGAAGAAATGATAGCACATTATTAGGATACAAAGAGTAACACCTTCTTTAGCCAATTGATAAATCTCAAACAAAGGGGTTCAATGGCAGAGCACATTGAGGATTTCAAAAAAATGAATATAAGGATAAATAATATTCCAGAGAAGAAAAGAATTGATGTCTTCATAGGGACTTTAAAGGATAACATTCAACATGAGGTTCATCTTTTGGAACTTGACTCATTTGAGAAGGCATTTAGGTTGGCAAGAAAAAGTGAAAGCGAAATTATGAAAACAAGGAATCCCACCACTCATGACTATAATTATGGAAGTGTTTTTTCCCTTAGCCTTCCACAACCTACAAGGTTTACCACAACAATTGGAAGAAAAAAGAGAAAAAGGGCTTTGTTACAATTGTGATAAAAAATACACTGAAGGTCATAAGTGTGCTGAGAAGAAATTATTTTACATAGATTATGAAGAGGAGGAAGAAAATGATCAAGAAACATCAAAATAAGAGGATATACGCCAGGAACCAACCCCAAAGAAATAAGAAATGAATCTGACCATATTTTGTAAAGAATTGGAAATAATTACCGCTCCTCAAACTCTCAAGATAGAAGGACATATCAGGAAGAAAAAGGTTCAAGAAGTGAAAGATCACATCGAGAAAGAAGAAATGAATCCTAGCATATCTTGTAATGCATTGGCCGGAATTACCACTCCTCAACCTATCAAGATAGAAGGACATATCAAGAAGAAAAATGTTCAAGAAGTGAAAAATCACATCGAGCATCAAGAAATGAATCCGATCATATCTTGTAATGCATTGGAAGAAATTACCACTCAAACTCTCAATATAGAAGGACATATCAAGAAGAAAAAGGTTCAAGCAGTGAAAGATCAAATCTAGCATCAACAACAAGTTCTCCAACTTTTAAAGGATAGCGCCACTTTGGTGTAGAATCAAATGAAACAAGAAGCAGATCAACATCACAATGAAAGAAGTTTTGATGTAGGCGATTAGGTATTTTTATGGCTACATCTCAAGCAAGATATTAATGAGAAGGAAACGTTGGCAATACTACATGCACTTAAGAAATGGCGACCTGTTGAAGCCCCAAAAATCGAGGCTGCAACAAGGGGGGTACCCATCCAGTCAGGACCTTAAAAGCAACTCCTTTTCCGTTTGGGATGTTAGGTCTGACTGGGGATAATGGGACGAGTTTCCCAATTTGTGTGTGATGATGAGAATTGATATTTCCTTTCCTAAAGATTTCTAAGTAAAATGCTTTTAATCTAAGTCTAATTTAAAGCATGCAATTTTATTCTAATGAACAGAAATATCTAATTCTAAAACTAACCCGGGATTTAAATTTTCATTTATGCGATGTAAAATAATTTCTAACAGCAATTGGTAATAAAGATCATTTAATCGCTACTAGAAAAGAATCCATTCAAAATAAATTGTTTCGTATAAGAAGTTAGCTGAAAAAATTGTGAGAAGCGTATCGCATCATAAGTCATTCACACATTAAAGCACAAATAGAATAGTCACCACTGTACAAAAGAGCCAAATGATAACTCAAACATTCAAGCCTTCATATATAAATAACTGAGCATAAAATATTACTTTGACACATAAGCAGAAATTATTAATAGATAAAAGTACCATTGATGACAAGTTCTACTCACGAGCTTCAGCAATATAGATTTATCTCCTTCTAATTCAATATCTACTAAGAGTACAGAAGTGCATTTCAATAGCAGACATTAAATACATATATCAATAAATCTAGTTCCATTCATTCATCAAAACCTTCTCAGAGGGTGCAGAAGTGCATGTTCTGAGGAAATGTTTTTGACAAATTTCAGGACCCCTCTCTAAATGCATGAGAGGGGTTTAAATACTACTAACTAAATAATAAAAATAATTTATTACAAATATATAGGAGGAGGTTTAAATAACTGTCCTCATCTAAGGCAAAAATAAATAAAAAAATAAAACTAAAACTGTATCTGGAAATTAACTATCTATGTATCTGTTCTTTGAGATCGCAAGAATTCAACATTGGCTTGAGAAGCATCAGTTGGCCGACCTCCGATTTTAATTGCCATGCAAAAACATAATCAGCAAGTGCTAGTGCTATCTTCTCGACAGAGTTTGTAAGGTATTTGAGAGTCATACATTAACTGTGCAGTTTAACCAAGTACTGCTAGTAAGTGTCCCAATTCAACTTGGTTAACTTCTTGATGGACTCTGCCTTTTCCTCAGCTTTCTGTCTCCAGCTTGTTTGTAGTTGATGTACCTTTGGGAGAAATCTCAGAGCGGTCTCTGATATGAGGTTTGCTCTGTGTAGGTTTTCGTTGACACAGTCAATGACGTTGTTCACCGTTGTCGTTGCTTCCTCCACTGCCTGTTCTGCCTTTTTTTAATCTGTGTGTCCCACTTATTGAAAAGCATTTCTTTGTGGGCTTCATTGATTTTGAGTGCATTTTCTTTCCTTCCTTCCTCTGATTCCTGCCAAATAAAATAATCAGAAATTCTTTTGTCAATTAAATCATAGTCATGTCACAAATCCACGACTTGAATTGTAATTTTATCGCTCATCTCGCAATGGGAACTCCATTGCGATATTCTTTGGCATAGTGCCTCTTACTGTTGCAAAAGTTGGTCATTTAAGGCAAAGGCTTCTGAAACAAATTTTGTAATTTTGGGGTCGTCTTTATGCAATTCTAGCATAGCCTGTAATTGATTTTCATTTTCGGCCAAATTTCTCTGATACCCTAGCTGCATCTATTGAAAATTTTGTTGTAATTTTTCTAATTTCTCCTCTGCTTCTCTGCTGGCACTGGCCTGCTGTAGCTGTTGCTACAAAATTTGGATTTGTTCCTCTCTATCCTTAAGTAATTGTTGTACTTCATATGCTTTATCAATGGTAGCAGAAGCATAGGCTACTGCAATATGGGATAACTTAGTCAGATTTTCAGTAGGGTCAGTGGTAGGGTCTCGCCAAAGGACATCTAGCTTCTCTGCCTTAGGTGAGAGCACATTGTCCAATTTCCGTTTCTTTCTTTGCCTTCTTACCACTTCCTTATGCTGCGGACTATAAAATACATCTAGAGGAGGAATCTCCTCTATCTTCAACATGATCTCAGATGATGGGGTTATTGGAATATGCTCTGTTTCTGGAGCATTGATGACTATTTCCATGATCACATCTGTCATTGTCTGTACTATACTCTCAGGTGTCTTCATGTTTTGCTCCTCAATATTAATCAATTCATTGAATGTTTCCCACTCTTTATCCAACTCAGTTCTCACTAACTTTGATGGCTGGATGAGGGAAGGGGGAACCTTTACCTGTGGTGTAGTCAAGACCTGTTGCTCTGGGCGCTCTTTAGATTGGGCAGTATCTCTAATTGACCCTTCACTTTTATTATGAATGCTCTCAGACCGTTTAGAGTGTTCTGGTGATTCTTTCCCAGACTTAGACCTGGACTTGTCTGTATTCAAACTTCCACTTAAAATGATACTAGGAGTTGGCTCCCTTATTGGTTCTAAGTGCAACTTATCCAAGGGAATGTTTGCTAGTCTCCTTTCTCTGTACAGTTTGAATTCTTGGAATTCTGCTGGGGCAAATTGAGTTTGAACCATATGAAAAACATCTTTCAGTGTACTCTTCTGCTGGAAGATATCATCAAATAGATCATCTTCTTTAGAAAATACTTTTATCTTGATAGCCGAAGTAAAATTTTTAATGATATCATATGGGTCGAATTGTCTCCCTGGAAATTTAAACAGTCTTAGAATCAACATATTGTTTACTTCTTTGAATGCATGACCCAAATCAAACAGTGAAAAATCCCCACAGGCCACAGGAAATTGCGGCCAGATGGCTTTCTTCTTGTCCTTCAATTCTTTGCTCATTCCTCCTTCCCCGTAGGTCTGGTAGGCAATTTCTCGAGCCAATAACTTATCTGGTACATACAAGGGCAACACATGGGGGGAAGCAATGCTTCGAAATACTCTGACATAAGTGAAAAACTCTTCCCCAAACCATCTTCCGACTGGGAGGATATCAACTTTCGCTTCGGGGGAAAATCTTGGGGCGTCCTTATTATACAACATTCTGTGAAGAGGTAACATGATTCCATGACAAAGTTTGTAAAAATACGGGATAAACTTGGAATCCCACAATTCTTTATGGTAAATGTGAATAGGCAATGGATTCTGTATAGTCCATTTCCAACCCATTAAAGGAAATTTGGAAACAAAATAGATTGCATCCATAACATAAGTAGTTAAAAAGAAAGGAGGATAAATCCTCTAGGAGGTAGTTCTTTTAGACCAGTAGTTCCAAATGGCCAAGGCTAAATTATCAGAGAATATCTGAACCCAATCCATAATAGTGGCATTAGTGGCCGCATCTAATAGGGGTAGCCACTCGGATGAAAACTTGTTGATGTCAGGTCTTCCAAATAGTGTACATAGCATAGAAGCAGCATAACAATACAGGGAGAAGAGGGAACCAATACTGTACATACCGTGTTTGTCCTTTTCCAATGGCTTTTCCCTTGCTGACCAGTTATTGGTGCACTCCGCTAAATATTCATTTTCTTTAGCGAACTTTTCCACGAATTGTTTGTTGTAGCTTGCCTGCGGCTCTAGTAAATGATACATCAGCCTAAAATCCTGTGGGATGAATGACCCAATGAGCTCCTAGCTTCATGACTTGAATTGTCTATCTATTATATCAGCATTGTCCAATACCCACTTAACCATGTCTGTATATGGAAGTATTTTAGGCCTTGCCGCTATTCAGTGTGGGAATTTGTTATCACTTAGGTTGTTCCCAAAAGTTGTAAGAAAGGGAATACGGTCGAGGTAACCACAAACCAATATTTTAGACACAGATTCTAGCCAATCTGTATCCAGAGAGGGCTCTCTCTTTATAATTTAGCTTTGTTTTTTGAGGTATATTAGGCTAGTTATAGAGTACAAGGGTTTTTGCTTTGAGTTTGGATGGTGATATTCAATAGAACCGGAGTGTAAGTCTGAGAAATTCAGTCCATTGGGCTAATGGAGTCTATGAAGATGAACTGCTGGATATGGTTTATTTAATAGAGGATGGCACTACAGAGCAAGGTAATCAATCATGGAACAATTTATAGGCTGGAATGAGATGAAATGGAGTCAGTGGGTGAACGACAATTAAGGATCCTTCATCATGTTGACAGAGGGAAAGTGGATGAGTACTGATAAGGAGCAATTAAGAATTCCTTAACTAATATTCAAGATTAAAGAACCAGGGGAAACAAGAGCAATTAAGAATTCCTGTTTATGCCAATTCTAAAGAAAACATTAATAACAACAGAGACTGAACACAAAGTGCAAACAAGAAAATTCTGAGTTATTCTTTTTCTCTATTATTTAGTTCATGAAACATATACGGGATAGTAAGCACAGAAACTGTAAAACACAAGTTAGAAGAGACTTATTGGTCCATAAGTTGATTCAAGAATTCTGTAACAGGGCCCTCAACATCAAATTCCACATCCAAAGAGTCCAGCGACAATGGATTCCAATAGCTTTTGTATTCAGAAAATTTTCAAAGTTACAGAGAAGTCTAAGAAATGTATCACCAACCCCGAATACCTAGCTTGGGGAGGTATTTGTACAAAAATGTTTACAGAATATCTCAATGAGATAATATCTAGCAATAACTCATTCTACCTACTCAAAAGGAGAAATAAATGATCTTGAGAATAGGGAGAAATAAATGAAGATGTAATTGTGTTGGCTGCTCAGTTGGTGAGATATGCTGACTTTAGGCTTGGTGAGTCGGCTGGTAGCTGTTTTCCACTGATATTTCGCACTGCTGCCCCGACTTTCTTGGGTGTTTTTAATTCTGATTTGATATTGTTGCCCCACATGACCCTCATCCATTCCTATTCTCCGCTTTATGTCACATGGTACCAAATCTTTCGATTTACCAAGGATATAAAAGATATCAGAAATATGTCTATAGAATTTCCAACACGCTTTGCCACCACTGCTCTTTTGGTAACTTATGTCTTTGCAGCTTTCTTAAAGTCTCATCAGCGTCTGTGTACCTGAAGAAATTAGGCTGGACTGTAAAAATATGTTTCACTTCATGCTCAATATAAAATAGATTTTCCAAGTGGCTGTAGAGGATTTGGCTAGAGGGAAGGGCCTTCTCTCCTGAAGTACTTGATGATGCATTTACTTGATCAACAACATGTTTATTCAACTTGTGTGTGTACTCAACTTGTCTCAACAAGCATTGATTACTCCCCAACAGACTTGGCAAGCCCCTTTCATGCAAAACTACAAATCTTTCTATAAAAGAATCAATTTCCACTTGCATGTCTTGGCACCTCCTCTCCAAATTTTGCATCAAGGTTCTCATGGTCAGAACTCTTTTGATTGTTAGAATGGTGCCTGTCTTGTCTCTGATGTCCAGTGCTGCTAGTTCTTCACTGGTCTTGGTTTTCAAAAAATTTATTAGCCTGTTGGCATGTTCGGGCATATGTCCCCATAAGGTTCTGGCCTTTTGAATTTCCACTTGGGCTGCTGCTATCAAGTCAATCTGCTCATATATAGCCTGAATATATCTCCACACATTACTAATGGATTGATTGATGTTAGCCCACAATATGCCTTTGATTTCTCCCAGAGGTTTATCTAAAGAGAGGTCCTTTTCCAATGTTTTCACCTTGTATTCTAATGCTTTAACCTCTCTTGTCTTTTTTGCCACAGTCATCTTGGATTTATCATAGCTTATTTCTAACTTTGCCAACTTTTCTTTGGCTTCTTTCAATTTTGATACTTGGAGTTTTAATTCCTCCATGGCTTTTATTAACTCCTCTATGGTCATGATAGTGCTGTTGCCTGCTGTTGTTGTAGCTGCTATTGCTGATGTACCTATGGTGATTTCTGTTGTTGATGCCGGGACAGTGGGAGGCACTACTGTTGTAACTATAGGAGGGGCAGTTGTGACTGTTGGAGCTATTTCAAGTGGTTGGGAGGTCAACTCTCCCTGCTTTTCTTGTAATGCTTTCTCCAATGCTTGCTCCGTCTCACTTAACCTTTCATTCATTCTCATAAGCAAGTCCATCATTTCCTCCTCTGACCTCTGTTGTACAACTTTTGTGGTTTTTGGATGCATAGTAGAAGGCAGCTTTAACTGTTTCCTGAGGGCAGTAATGTCCTCTTCCTTCTTCTTCATCAATTCTTTTATGCCTTTGACATCTTTGGGATCATGTCCCAGTTCAATAATATTATCTTCCAAGGATTTGATCCTGTAGTCTTTGGCTTGAGAGGAAGCTTTCTCCAAATCTAGTTGAGCGGAGGTGTTGTTTAATGAGTTTTGCAATTTGTGAGCCAACATTGCCTTGTCTGCCAATGTGGAGTAGACCATCTCTCCAGTTTTCTTGTGCAACTCAATTTGGTCCATTAGATGAATGTCTTTGGCAAGGACCTCCAGATTGTCCTGATGTAGTCAGCTGCTGATTGTGGTTGTTGCACTTTAGGCTTAAAGTGGCTCAAGATTATTTTAGCTTATTCAAACATTAACCTTTGCTGGTTGTTGGGGGTCATCTTGAGAAACTGATTGTAAATTTGCAGCCTCAGTGGGTCATTCTAGGCCTTTATCTCCATGACTGTTCTTTTGATATCAGAACCTTGTTTGCTTTGCGGCCTAGTGGATGAAACTTCCACACTATGCTTCCTACCTAGGTCCTGCCTGTGAGAGCTGGTGGATGTTTCTATATCTGGGGATGTTTCTTGGATGACTATCTTTTCCCCTCTTAGACTGCCCGTGGTTTCTTCAATAAATTCATCCTCTGATAGGGGGTTTATTCTTTTCCTTTTTGCGCCTGGTTGCTCTGCTGGTCCACTCATGAGTGTGCCTTCTTCTTTGTCCCTTTTCTTGCCCCTTTCCTCATTAAGAGGAGTTCTCAACGCTGGTATCTTTGGTGCTTTTCTTTGGGCAGGGGGAATTTTCTCTTGGCCCTGTTCCTTTGATGTTGCTGGTTGATCTGTCATTATGTGCTGCTCTGTATCTAGCACTTCTTTGCCTTTTGATGTCCCTGTAGTTGGTGTAGTGCTTTCTTGTGTAGGCTGCTGAGAAGTTCCAGTAGTGGATGTGCCAACTCTTGTTTGCTGAGGCAGCTTGAAAGCTACCTGTCCAAAAGAGTCAAGGTCAAGAGTTTTCTCAAGATCTTTCATAGCTTGTTCCATCACTTCTTGTTGAGTAGGTTCTTATATTAATGTACCATCTATCCACTCATCCTAATTAGCAAATTGCTCTATTTGAGGGATCTTATAATGTTTATAGGCCAAGAACCTATTTTTACTCTTCTATCACTTATAAAGCCATTTGGGTCATATGGTACCCACCAGAAACTTCTCTTCAATTTAAGTTCTTCCCCCAATATCTTATCAACACCTTCCCATGCTTCCCTCTTGTTAATGATAAAAGGGCCTAACTGGTTTTTTATTCTTAGTTGGGCCTTTTTCTTTGCACTGTAAAAGTGAGTTAAATCTGCACTGATAAATTTCCTGAAATACTCTAGAGCAAACAGTCTCATAGGCACATATTTGGGCAGCTTATAAGGGCACAACTCATAGCCATATATTCTGATTTCGGTGTGATTATGGTAGAAGTACCAGTCACCTATTCTGTAGTTTTTGGAGAGCTGTAAAATCTTTTGCATATCACCAGAGAGTATAGGAGGAGGAGTTCTCATCAGTAGAGAGGAGACATGATGTATAAACAAGTCAATGAACTCATAGTAGGTATAAGGGGATTCAGAAACATGGTGGAAGACTGAGGTCCAAAAGATCACAGACCTCCTCTGTCCTTTAACATCCAATTTTCTAATGGAAAATTGAAAATTGTCTATTTGATAGTATAGGAACATATGATATATATAGGATGAGTACTTGAAGACTCCTTCTCTGTCTAGACTCAAGAATTGGTCATGGATCTTGTTTGCAATGAAAGTAGCATAGTCATACTTAACAGCAGGAGGCTGTCCTGGAGTAAACATGGAAAACCAAATTAATGTGGTCTCATCAACATATTCACTTGTATTGAATCCCAGGACATAGGATATCATATCAATAATGAATTCTCCAGCTTCATTGAACCAGACATGGACATAGGGAGGTGGCTCTTTGGGCTGGCAATCTGGTCTCATAAATGTTTGAGCAATACAGGTTATCTCTAAATTGGGCAGTTTAGGGCCCTGCTCAAGCAAGAATCCCATAGAAAGAGGGGCCAGAGGCTGAGTGGGTTTGAAGTGTAACATCTCATTTATGGACTTAGGAGTTATATAAAAGAGTTCCGGATGGATTCCTAATTGCTCTCTGGGCAGGTTCATAATTGGCACAACATGTAGAAATTTTGAATAATTTAACACATATTCAACAGAGATTATCCTGATCATGTACTATTTCGGAAAACATACACAAAACATAAGCTCCTCTACATTGATCATCAATATAGCAACATCAATAACAATAAAACATCAAGAGCATTCACACATTAACACAGTATGTATCCCGGGGAAAGCATCTCGCTAAAAACCCCAACTATCTGTATATTAATGATTGAGTCATGTAACATTACACAGCATAATACTTCTCACAAGTATCTCCACCTCTGTTACACACAATACAGCTCAGATCTGAATCAATCACTGGCTCAAATCTCCTTCGCTGCTTGCCTGCCTCCGCTGCTCAATACCTTCTCAAGAACTGATGATAATTCCAAGGCAACCACATATTTGCCCTGGCTAAATCACGTGAGAACAAGCTACAATACGTGCAAACTCATTGGCATACTCAATCCCCTGATTTGTGCAAGATCTGGTGCACAACTATAGTCACAACTGATAGCAATCTGATTCTCTAACACCTGTCCCTGGTGAACTGAACATGCACTGACATGCAACTGAGTTAACTGATGTATTCATTAGTTGTATTATGAGTTAATAACTTGTGAATTAATTAATAACTAATTCACCCATCTCATCTCTAGTCTATTTTCCAGTTAGACTAAATACAACCAGTTTAACAAAGCTAAACTGAACACAACTCCATCAACTGCACCTCTAGTCCACTAAACTCAACTCACTTGAGTTCTAACTAAAGTCCTGCATGCAAATATAGTCATCCCATAGGTAACCACGTATTTCCTTCTGGGATCTGCATGTACCACATCCGTAGCTCATCCTGAAGTGCTTCAAGAGAATAAGACAAAGTTTATAGTCTAAATATTATTATGAGCTAATAATATTTGACTGTTCTATATTTAGACTGAGCAATCACTCCGCTGTGATCTAAAAATAGAAGTCCATCTATTTTTTCCAACTTGATCAATCATCCATAAACAACAACCTGCAATCCATAGACATGATCCATATGTCTAAAAATAGACATAGTCTAAAAATAGACTTGCGCCAAAAATAGCCTGCGGGCCCACTTAGTGAAGGCGACTCCTTTCCACTAAGCTCCATCATCTTGTTACATTCTCAACAAGCATTTCTTGTTGCACACTTTTCAACACTCCCTCTCAACAAGAAAGGCTTCCTCTCAAACCCGATCCTGTAACTCTAGAAGGTTCTGCATGCAACACATCTGCCCGATCCACTTTGCTCCAACAACACTTGGAACAAAAAAAAAACTCCCAACTGACCAATCTGTTGGGCTAGGAACATACTCTGATGCTGAAGCTCTACCTGCTGCTGACAAGTGCTCCCTCTCTGACATCTGCGCTACTGCAACATCTTCATGCATCTCGCACCATTGCACACCTCTCTGTGCAAAACACTTGTGCCTCTCGCATTGTTGCAACCTGCATGCTATGCGCTGTCCTGGGATTCCCCGCACTGTCACTCTCTCTGCCACTCCATCCGCATCTATCTCTACCCAATCAGTCAGTTCCTGCTACTCCACATCAGGGCTCCCATAGCAAGGTCTCATCCAAGACGTTGGGTACCTCAAGGATCCTGCCCCTCCTCCTTGGGACTATCAATCTATATCGCCCCACCTCCTACCTGGAGGTATGCTTGCATGTGATCCCTCAGCCCACCTGGCTCGAAGTTTCCCCCTATTGGAGGTCTCTGCATGAGTAGATGTCTCTACTCAATCTCCTCTCAGCTTCCCTTGTTGTGGCTGCTCCATAAACTCCTGAAGCTGCTGCACCAATCGTGGCTCCTCCACAATTATCTGAGACTTCTTCTGGCTCTGCATGTTGAGAGGTAATATACCCTCCCTCTCAACCACCAAGTCTCCATCAGTTGCCTTGCTGCTCAAGG